>JACEIK010001966.1:159790-172779 GCA_018107945.1 Datura stramonium
ATTTCTTCCAACTGTATCCATATATATATCAATTAGGACTAAATACATTAATATTCTGAAATAAAATATCACTTTTAATATATATATAGCCCAAACTTTGGCTTATCGAAAAACAGTCAAAAACTTGCTATTTCTCGGAAGTCTAGAAGGGAGAAATACTCACTTTAGGGCTAGGAGTATATTGACACTAATTTGGAGCAATTCCACTTACCTTAGCTCGGTATAACGATGGTTCGCCGATCGAATTTCACGAAACTAAACCCGTAGGAATGCTCCTTGCTGCTTAATACCTCACCACCCAAGGTTATACCAAGTTTGGACCGCGTATAACAGCGTAATCGGAAGGAAATTCCTCAAACCCTCGTGCCCTCTATTTTCCCTCGTCCTCTCTAGAAATTATATGAAATTACCACTTAAAACCGAAGTGAGGGGTTTATATACTTGGGCCTGGACAGGGCCTCCGTGGCACAACGCCATCGCGGAGGCCCTCTCACCGTGGAACGGAGCCATCGTGGAGGGGTTCTGCCCCGGCTCCTCCCGCGATGGTTCGATGTGATGTTCGTCCAGTCTTCCCCCGGGCCTTTTTATAGCATGTATGACATTCAAAAACTCTTAACCAACATGCGAATAGGCCATCTACATGTCGAGAATTTATGGGGTGTAACAAATAGACTTAACCTTAGAATTAGGTAATTTAGCCACTCATTTGTTAATTAAACATCTTCGAACAAGTTTCTAACATAGGAACAATTGAAACTTTGAAGAAAAGAGAAGAGAAATAACCTAGAAATTTCTTCAGCTCAATTGCTGTTTCCCACGTTCTTGCCAATTTTTCAGATAATGAAAAATAAAAGTCTAAGTGTTCTATTTATACAGGTGAAAAATTTCACAGTGATAAACTAGCTCCGTGGCACGGAGATCATGGCGGAGAAATAGCTCCGTGACATGGAGCTGTCGCGTAGGTGCCTTAGACGTGGAGAACCAATGGAAACCACTGCTCCGTGTCGTGGAGCTCAACGCGGCATATCTCCTCCGTGACACAGACTTGACTTTCCAAACAATTTTTTAAAGCTCTCCGAAAGTTCCATACTTCAAGTATGAGATTCATCCTCCACGTCACCATGAATTGATTTTTGTATCCACCTGTAGATAATCACATCGCACTTATTAGTATAAAAACATAATTAACCCAAAACATGCACGAATATGTCAATATTATCTCAACTAGGCTCCCGCATGGAGTGAAAATACGAAGCTTGGTCATATAAATACGCCCAAGATCATACCCATGAGGAAGGATTGTTTGTAAAAGGTAGATCCAACAAGAAATAATCAAGTAGTGAGAGGTCTAAATTAAGGTCAGCGTCTAGGTACAGAAATATAGTGTGCAAATATTGTTAGAAGAACGATCATGTTTTTTCCGAATACTATAAGTTAAAAAACAAATAAAAATAAAAATGAACACCAAAATACTGACCCAGCTAAAGCAAGTGTAGCTACTGATGAGACTTGGGGAACAATACTTTTAGCTGCTAATAGTAATTTTAAATCTAACAATGAGTGAATTTTGGATTTGGATTGTTCTTATCATATGTGTCCCAATAGGGATTTGTTTACCACATACGTATCTGTTGGAGGTGGAGTTGTTTTAATGGGAAACAATGATCCCTACAAAGTCATTGGTAAAGGTTCAATCCTAATTAGAATGCACGATGGTGTGGTAAGAACTCTCACCGATGTTAGGTATGTTCCTGACTTAAAGAAAAATCTCATCTCTTTGGGCACTCTAGAATCTCTTGGGTGCAAATACACAGGTGAAGGTGGAGTTCTGAAAATATCTCTAGGTGCTCTTATGATCATGAAAGAACGTAGATGTGGTACATTGTACACTTTATCGGGATTCACTGTTACAGGTGCTGCTGCAGTTTCTACTTCAAATCAATCTAATTCCGACATCACCAAATTGTGGCATATGAGTGAAAAAAATCTTTCCATCCTCAACAAAAAAGGTCTCTTGTGTGGAAAAAGTACTGGAAGTATGGAGTTGTGGGAACACTGTGTGTTCGGGAAGCATAAAAGAGTCAGCTTCAAATCTCCAGCAATTCGTCGAACAAAAGGTACTTTGAATTACATTCATTCAGATCTTTGGGGTCCTTCCCGTAACCCATCAAAAGGTGATGCCAGGTATATATTAACTTTCATTGACGATTATTGAACGAAAGTTTGGATTTATTTCTTGAAAAATAAAAGTGATGTTTTATAACTTTCAAATAAGGGAAACTTTTGATTGAGAAACAAACAGGGAAACAGGTCAAGCTGCTTAGAACAAATAATGTCTTAGAATTTTGTAATGATGAGTTCAATGAGTTTTGCAAAAAATGAAGGAATTGCTCGACATCACACTGCGAGGAAGACTCCTTAGCAAAATAGTGTTGCAGAAAGGAGGAACAAACCTCTTTTAGAAAGAGCTCATTGAATGATCTTAAATGCTGGGTTGACAAATGCCTTTTGGGCATAGACTATCTCTATAGCTTGTTACATTGTCAACCATGCTCCTTTTGAACCTTTGAGCTTTAAGCCTCTGGAGGAAATATGGTCAGGTACTTCTGCTAATTATTCTGACTTAAAATTTTTTGGTTGTCCTGCGTACATGCATGTGAATGATGGAAAATTAGATCCAGGGGCTAAAAAGTGTATTTTTTCTTGGATATGCATCCGAGGTGAAAGGATACAGATTTTGGTGCCCTGATTTTAAGTCACCAAAATTTAGAATTAGCTGAGATGTAACTTTTGATAAATCCTCTATGTTACATCCCAGAAAGGAGTCTTCTAGTTCTTGTAATAAGAATAAAGAGCAGGGTATACATGAGCAGGTGGAGGTTGATCTTGGCATTCTTTCTGAGCCAAACTCATCAACTATCTTGGCATTCTTTCTGAGCCAAACTCATCAACTATGAAACAAAATACAGTTGAAACTCTAGAAACTAAAGCTCAATAAGTTGAGCCAGAAGCTGTGACTTTTGAAGTTGAACCAGATGAGTATTCTATAGCCACACATAGACAAAGAAGACAAATTCAAAAACTAAGAAGGTATGGAGATTATGTTGCCTCGCTTTTTCGTTGCATAGAAAACTGAAGAAATTAGAGAATCATCAAATTATTCAAAAGCAGTTTCTGGTGCTAATTCAACCAAGTGGCTAATTGCAATGAATGAAGAAATTGAATCTACCCACAAGAATGATAATTGGTCTCTTCAGAAAAAATATTTGTTGGTTGCAAATTGGTCTTCAAGAAAGAGGATGGAATTCTAAAAGTTGAAGATGCAAGATATAAGGCACGATTAGTTGCAACGGGCTATATTCAGGTACAAGGAGTTGATTTTAATGATATTTTCTCACCTGTTATTAAACATAGCTCTATCCGTGCCTTGCTCGCCTTAGTTTTCATGTATGATTTGGAATTAGAACAGCTTGATGTTAAGATAACTTTTTTACATGGAGAACCTGAGGAACAAATATACACGCATCAACCTAAAGATTTGAAATTGAAGGAAAAGAAGATCATGTTTGCTTGTTAAAGAAATCCTTATACGGATTAAAACAGTCTCCAAGACAATGGCACAAGAGGTTTGATTCCTTTGTGTTGGGTCATGGTTGTTGCAGGAGCATGTTTGATAGTTATGTTTACTTACAGAAGTTAAATGATGGTTCATTGTTTACTTATTGTTATATCTTTCGAGGTCCACAAAAGTGATTCCCGACCGTACTCATTAAATGGGGTNTGCTACTAAGGATTTGATAGAAATTCTCTATTTGAAAAATCAACTAAAAAGTGAATTTGAAATGAAAGATTTGGGAGCAGCTAAGAAAATCCTTGGCATGGAGATCAAAAGAGATCGAGAGAGGTATATGACACATGTACCATAATCCAGTGCATTTGGAAGTATAATGTATGCAATGGTGTGTACATGTCCAGATATTTCACAAGTAGTTGGTGTTGTAAGTCTGTCACGACCCGAGCGGAGACCCTGAATCGAAATACGGAACCTAGAGCCACGAATGACTCCAAGTTGACCCATGGAATGAACATAGCGACTAAAGAGCATAAATTAACGGAAGACTAATAAACTGAACATGAATAAGCAGAAGTCTACACACATGATAACATAAAATGAGTCAACACTGACAAGCTGAGATACTACATACTGTCTGAAAAGCCTCTAACATAATTGATAAGCTGATGGGACAACATCCCCAACAGCTCGACAAAGTCTAAACTGAAATAACAAAATAACAAACTAAGATGAATGTCCACGGAAGATGAGGACTCACCAACACTGGCTAAACTGGACTGATACGGAAGTAGGACTAATGGCGTGGCTGAGCCTGATCGCTCGGACCTATATCATGAAACGATATAACATAGAGTATGCGCTCAGTACTTTGAATGTACTGAGTATGCAAGGTAAATAAAAAAAGACTAATAAAATACATAAGAGTTCATAAGAATAGGAAATTTCAAAACATAAAGAGATAATCATAGTATAAAATGAGGGCTCAATCTTTTTCAAAACTATTCACAAACTAGTCATAATCGTAATCATAAGAGAAACCTTGTAAATCATAACTTGAGCCAAAGTATCATAATCATAATCATGCATAAAACATAAGGAACAATGGGAGGACTCATCTTAATCAATACCATCATGATAGAGCTTACATGATACCCCAACAATCTTGCTCAAGTGGGCAGAGCCGTCCCAGGCTTGCCAGGCAAGGGACGTAAATAGTGTGATATCACTAATAGGGACCCACCTAGAATCCATGAATATAAACCTACGTTGGCGCGTAGTTCTGAGACCATGGAGTTTACCTGAACATCAGGCCTACTCAGTGCTAGGACACTGCTCCTAAAAACATGCACATGAGGGCTCATATAATAATCGTGAAGTCATACATGAGGTTCATGGCTAGTTAAATAATAACATACTTAAAATACATGATTAGCCATGAAATAAGGACCGGTGAGTCGGTCAAAATCACAAACTCATAAATCACGAAGAACATACATGCTTGAGATGATCACCATACTTGAAATTCATAAATTCATAAAGGGTACTTGTAGGAAAATCAACTTCATAATAGAATCATAAACTTGACATTTCATGAAACTTGCAACAATTGGGCATAATTTTCTAAAATTTGAAATCATAAATTAATAATCAAAATAAGTATAAAATCTGCCCATATATCTTAAAATATTCTTTGAAATATGAATGAAATTGACCCACAAATAAATCATAGAGAATTTCATGAAATTGGATAAAACCCCATAGGATCATACACTTGAATTAACCCTTGAATTCATGAACTTGAGAAGAAATTTGGGTATGAGAGTGAAAGAAAACTCTCATTCGTGACCCTACATACCTGGGTAAACTGATTCTCAATTTGACTTTGAAAGCCCAAGAGATTTGGAAGATTTCTAAGCTTGATCTTCAAGGGAACCCTCTAAACTTGCATGCATGGGAGTTGAATGCATTAGAATATGTTAAAATCCCTTAATACATTGCTATCAGGGCTTAAAATGACGTATCTTTAGGCTTAGGAGCTTAGAAATTACAAAAGCACCCTTACTAATTTCGCAGGAAAACTGCCAGTCCCAACGAGGGACTGGACAAGTCGTTACCAAACTGGACGACTTGTCATTGCCACTGGACAAATTCTACTCTTACTGAACTGATTCAACTGACGACTAACATGACGAGTCGTTAATAGAGACGATGACTCGTTACTTTCCTTTTGTTTTCACCACTGCTCGTCTCATGCTATCCAACTAATGATCAACCTGATGAGTCATGAAGTGGCAACACAACTTTTCCCTCCATCCGTTACCAAAATAACCCAATCATTCCTTTAACCACCTGATGGGTCAAACCATGAGTCATTGGGAGACGCGATGACTCATTGTCCCTTCTGTTGCCAATACCTGAGAACAACTCCTTCTCAACTGGTCGCCACTTGATGTGTCACTTAACGACCTATTAAGTCACACCAAGAGTCACTAGATGACTCGTTCTATGACCTATTGCAAAATATCCTATTTTCTTAGTTCCAACTCACTGTCTGATCTTAGGGACTTTTGGGTTATAATAATATCTTCCCCCTTGGGAACTATAGTCTTCGAATGTGGGTAAACATACTGAAAAGCTAGGGAAGGGAACTATAATCCCAAATACTGAACAACTATCGTTGAACTAATGGAGTGACTGACTCCAAACATAAAATACGTGACTGCGTAGAATTCATGAAGCATACATACATGCTAAAACATGAAAGGAACTTACATGTATGGGATTGACATAGAACTGAATAGAATACTAAGGATGAGATTTATAGCTCAATTTGAACCAAAACTGGAAGGGAATAGATGTGGGTATCTAGCCATTATACTACTTCTGTTTCCCACGTAGCTCCCTCAATTAGCTTCTTCCTCCACAAAACTTTAACTGAGGCTACTTTCTTGTTCCTCAATTACGAACCTGACGATCAAGGATCTCAACTGGTAGCTCCTTATAGGTCAGGCTATCCTTTACCCCGATGCTCTCCACCAGAAAAACTAGAGATGGATCTCCGATGTATTTCTTCAACAAAGACACATGAAATATCGGATGCACCAAAGATAACTCTATTGGTAGATCCAACTCATAAGCCACATTACTAACCCGTCTCACAATCCTGTATAGACCAACATATTGGGGGCTAAGCTTCCCCTTCTTTTCATACCTCATAACTCCCTTCATGGTAGACACCTTTAGAAACACCCAATCATCAATGACAAACTCTAGGTCTCTTCTGCTCACATCTGCATAGGACTTCTGTCGACTCTGAGATGTTTTCAGCCTATCCTTAATAAGTTGAACCTTCTCCATAGCTTCATTGACTAATTCTTGTCTTACTAAGGCAGCCTCACCTACCTTGAACCAACCAATAGGCGATCTACACCTCTTCCTATAAAGAGCCTCAAACAGATCCATTTGAATACTCGAGTGGTAGCTGTTATTATAAGCAAACACAATAAGAGGTAAATTATCATCCCAACTACCTTTGAAGTCAATCACACATCTCTCAACATATCCTCAATATTCTAAATGGTTCACTCGGCATGACCATCTGTCTGAGGGTGAAAAGCTATTCTAAGCTTAACCTAAGTGCCAAGTCCCTTATGAAATGATCTACTAAACTGTGAGGTGAACTAAGTACCTCTATATGAAATGATGGATAAGGGAACTCCAAGCAACCGAACTAACTCTCGGATGTACAATTAGCATTATCCTCTGTTGAGTTGGTAGTCTTGATCGGTAGAAAATGGGCTGCTTTAGTTAACCTGTCTACAACCACCCAAATAGAGTCATACTATCAACACGTACCATGTAACCCTATGTAATAACCCAAAATCCCCTAAGATCAAACCAAAAGGTTGAAGCGGAGGAAACAGGAAAATTTTTGCACAAGTCAAGAATGACCCGTCAGGTCACCCAACAAGTCATGGAGTGACTCCTGAAGGGGAAGTAGGCCTGTGAGGAGTCGTGGTCAGTGGTGATCGCAGATGGAGCCACGAGTCATGGTGACAATTCATGACCCGTGATTTGAGTCATAGATAGGATGGTTGAGTTGAACGTTGAAATTCTAGTGAAGGTCACGAGTCGTCCCTCCACTTCACAACTTATCCAATGGATCGTTGGGTGGCTAGTGTGAGAAGGCCAGTGGCAAAAATGAAAGTTAAGTAACGAGTCATCGTCTCTGCTAAAGAATCATCATGTCAATCATCAGGTGAAGTAATTCAGTAAAGAGTAGAAGGTGTCCAGTGGTGACTACGGGTTGTCCTCTAGGGTAACGACCCATGATGTCTCTTGTTGGCACTGGTAGAGTGATTTTTCCTGCAAAATTAGTAAGGGTATTTTTGTAATTTCTAAGCTTCTAAGCCCTAAACTACGTCATTTTAATCTCTATTAGGAAGGTTTTAAGAAGATTTATTCTATTCTAAATTATTCTCTTCCATGTACACAAGCTTAGAGAGTTCCCTTGAAGATCAAATATAAGAATTCCCCTAGTTATTTCCCAAATCTCTTGGGCTTTCAAGGAAGGGTGTAGAATCAGCTTACCCAGGTATGTAGGGTCATGAATGTGAGTTTTCTCTCACTCTCATTCTCAAATCCCATCTCAAGTTCATGAATTCAAGTGCATGATTCAATGGGGTTTTAACCCAAGTTTATGGAATTCTCCATGTTTAATTCGTGGGTCAATTTACTTCATGTTTCAAATGATGTTTTAAGATTCATGGGAAAGTTTTATACCTATTTTGATTGCAATTCATGATTTCAAGTTTTAAGAACATGATGCCCAATTATGCAAGTTTAAAGAAAAGTCGAGTTTATGATTTATGCTTTCAAGTATGATGAAATATCCAGCATGTATGAATGTTTACAAATAACCATGAATATATTTATGATGTCTATTTCATGCAAGCATGACGTTAAGATTTGGGCAAGTACACTTAAGTTAAGCATGATTTCATGATTTAGCCAAGGCTAATAAGTTAAGTTATCTGAAGTTTTTGAGTCAAGACTCCTCATATGCTAAGATTTAAGTCATGTTTTGATATATGATTATATGAGAATTATATATGTTTTTGGGAGTAGTGTCTAGCACTGAGTAGGCTAGGGGTTCCAAGATTCCCTAATCTCATGAATTACGCACCAATGTAGGTATACTTTGGGGCCTCTCAAGAGAGCATTTTCCTAGCCTAAGGGCACACCATGATATCACACCTTGCTTAATCCTTCACCCAGAAAAGGCTTATAAATGACCCTCCTCCACGTGAGCAAGACGTGGGATCATCATGCACTCATACATGGTGGTTATCGGTTAAGACGAGTCTCCCATTATTCCACATCATTTTAGTAATGCATATATTATAAGATATTATATCATATTTTCAGCAAGTTTGATCCAAGGATCAGTTTATGAGCTCTTACCTATGATTTCAGATATGGCAAGCCACATGCATTTACTTCAGTTTATGACTATTCATGTTTTCAGATATCAACATGCAACCTTTACTCTTAGAATCTTATGATGTTATGAATTAATATATGCATGATTTCAACTTTAATTATTTAGCCCATTTTTCTAACCTTGCATACTCAGTACATTTCAAGTACTGACTGTATACTATATGCTATATTGTTTCATGATATAGGCTCAGATGTTCAGACTCAGTCTCGCCACTAGCCAGTTTTCCAGAGTTTATATTAGACAACATTGTTAGTGAGTTCTCATTCTTCGAGGACCTTTAGTTAGTTGCGTTATTGTCATTTTTAGTTTCAGACATCTAATGAGCTAGTTGGGGGTGTTGTCCCATCAGCTTGTCAGTATGTTAGAGGTTTTCAGACATAGAGTTGTATATTAAGCTTCAGATTCAGTGTTTTGATAATTCTGTTGGTTAGATGCTTTACTTTTGCTATTTCCGAATTTAAAATTCCGCTTTGTGTGTATATTAAGCTTTAGTTATTATCTTCATTCCATGGGTTGACTTGGGTCCATTCATGGTTCTAGGTTTTTTGTCTTGATCTGGGCCTATGTTCGGGTCGTTCACCCTGTGATGAAGTCCATATTTATTTCCTCCCACTTCCAATTAGGGATACTGATGTCTTGTAGCACACCTCCCGGTCTTTAATGCTCAACCTTCAATTGCTGATAATTCAAACACTTAGCCACAAACTCTGCTATGTTCTTCTTCATGTCATTCCAACAGTAAACTTCCTGTAGATCACGGTACATATTGGTGGCACATGGAAAGATAGAATACTGCGAGCCATGAGCCTAATGCAACATCCACTCTCTCAAATCATCGACATCTGGAATACCTAAACGACCCTGATATCGAAGTACACCATCTCCGCCCCTCTTGGGAGAAGACCTCTACCTTCTGATTCTAAACTGCCTCCTTCAACTTTACCAAAATAGAATCTTTATCTCGCCTAGCCTTGACCTCAGTCACCAAAGAAGATATTGAATCATTCTGAAAAATGAAACCACCATTTGTCAAATCCACGAGGCGAACTCCTAATTATGCAAGCCGATGCACATCCTTACTAACTCCTTCCTTCCATCCTCCACATAAGAAATACTCTCCATGAACAGCCTGCTAAGGGCATCCGCCACTACATTGGCCTTCTCGGATGATAAAAGACACTCATGTCCTAGTCCTTGAGCAGCTCTAACCATATCCTCTGTCATAAATTAAAATCCTTCTAGGCGATCACATACTGTAGGATCTTGTGTTTCTTAAACCCATCCACATGGACCCCATACAAGTAGTGTCTCCAAATCTTTAATACGAACACCACCGCTGCCAATTATTATTCAGGCGACGAGTAATACTTCTCATGAGTTCTAAGTTGTCTGGAGGCAAACGCAATGACCTTACCATGTTGCATTAATACACAAGCAAGACCAACCCTAGAGGCATCACAATACACAATGACATCATTCATTCCCTCTGATAGAGTCAATACTGGGATTGTAGTCAATCAAGTCTTTAGCTCCTGAGAACTCTTCTCACAGGCTTACGTCCACTGAAATTTAACTTTCTTCTAGGTCAACTTAATCAATAGTGCTGCAATGGATGAAATCCCTCAACAAACCTCTGGTAGTAGCCAGCTAAACCCAAGAAACTCCTGATATCCGAGGGACTAACCGGTCTAGGCTAATTATTCACCACCTCTATCTTTTAGGCTTGGATAATAACTGCACTTCATGAACTTCTGCATACTTGGCACCAATGGCATGAATAGGGAGTTATCCTGAACATACATGTCGTAACCATCATTTCCATCATGGGGGAACATACATAAGGCTTAGAGTAAGAAAATTATGAGCAAGAATCATTCAAGAAATCTAAGCTGGGAATATACCTGATATAGCACGATCTTACGAACCGATAAGGAAAATCTTAAGGACTAAGTCTATAGAGCTGGGCATGCTGAAAGACATGAGTTCACATACATAATGAGGGTCATGAAATGAAGCCGAGATTTATGAAATTATGGAAGAAGACTAGAATCACCATCTAAAATGGTTACTCCTCATTCTACGAATCTGGGTATGAATACACGTAAGGAGTACTTGGAACTTAGACATGGGAATATCATGTTCACATACGACATGACTAGAGTATCGTATGGACCGAAGTACAAGAAGACACCTGAATAAGCGTGGATTGATCTCCCATAGTTACTATTACTAGTCTTGGATCTTCATGCTTGGAATTCAAGTCTTGACCTGGTCTTTCACCTTATAATCTCCCCCTTAGCTTAAAGACCATCATTCTAAGAATTGGATCCCCTTCTTAAGGCTAGGCTAAAATTACTATCTCTTGACTTCCCATTAGCCTCTAAGGCTATCACTGAAGGCTTCGTACTTCTCCTCTCGCACTCCTCTATTCCTCTAGTTCCTTAATTCATGTTCATGAATTCTTCTGCCTTAGCTTCTCTTAACTCCCGCAGGAAGAAACAGTTCGAGAATGCCTCTTATTCCTCTACCTAGTGTTATGCTTTGGAGAATGTGAATGCACGAGTTAGGATGACGTCTTTATAGAGTTAAACTCTTTAGCACGAACTAGAGTATGAAAGAAGGGAAGTTTTATAAAACGTCTTATATCCTCTTCCTCATAGGTGCTGCGCTCTTCAGACCCATGAAAAAGACTCTACTTAACGTGGATTTTAGACATCCTAGGACACTCAAAACCTTTGCTCTAATGCCAAGTTAGTCACAAGGCGAG
Organism: Datura stramonium; assembly: GCA_018107945.1. Lineage (NCBI taxonomy): Eukaryota > Viridiplantae > Streptophyta > Magnoliopsida > Solanales > Solanaceae > Datura > Datura stramonium. The sequence continues at coordinate 171,635 of JACEIK010001966.1, forward strand.
CTGAGACCCCGAATCAGAACACGAAACCTAGAATCACGAATGGATCCAAGTTGACCCGTGACATGAACATAGCAGCTAAAGAGCATAAAATAATGGAAGACTATAAACTAAATAAGAATAAGTGGAAGTATACACACATGATACATAAAACTGAGTCAACACTGACAAACTGAGATATTACATACTGTCTAAAAAACCTCTATCATAATTGATGAGATGATGGGACAGCATCCCCAACTACCTCGACAAAGACTGTAACTAAAATAATAAAATAACAAACTAAGCTGAATGTCCTTGGAAGATTAAGACTCACCAACACTAGCTAAACTGGACAGATACGGAAGCAGGACCAATGGCGTGGCTGAGCTTGATTGCTCAGACCTATATCATGAAACAATACAGTATAGATTATGCGGTTAGTACTTTGATGTAGTAAGTATGCAAGGTAAGTGAAACGGACTAATAAAATACATAAGAGTTCATAAGAGTAGGACAGTTCAAAACATGAAGTGATAATCATAGCATAAACATGAGGGCTCAAGGTTTTTAAAAACTATTCATAAACAAGTTATAATCGTAATCATAAGAGAAATCTTGAGCCATAGTATCGTAATCATGATCATGCATAAAACATAAGGAACAATAGAAGGACTCATCTTCGACACCATCATGATAGAGCTTACATGATGTCCCAACTATCTCACTCAAGTGGGCAGAGCCTTCCCCGGCTTGCCAAGAAAGGGATGTAAATGGTGTGATATCACTAATAGGGACCCATCTAGAGTCCATGAATATAAACCTATGTTGGCGCGTAGTTCTGAGACCATAGAGTTTACCTGAATGCCGGGCCTACTCGGTACTAGACACTACTCCCAAAAATATACACATGAGGGCTTATATAATAATCATGAAGCCATACATGAGGGTCATGGCTATTTAAATCATAACATACTTGATCATACTTGAAATACATGATTAGCCATGAAATAAGGGCCCTTGAGTCGACCAAAATCATAAACTCATAACTCATGGAGAAAGTACATGCTTGAGAAGATCACCATACTTGAAATTCATAAATTCATGAAGGGTACTAGTAGGAAAATCATATCATAAATCATATATTTAGCTTAGGAGAATCAACTTCA
>JACEIK010001966.1:186649-199948 GCA_018107945.1 Datura stramonium
TCTCTATCTCTTTCTTCTTTCTTTCAATTGTTTGTATGATTTACACTCATTTAACGATGTTCAATCCACAAATGAGTGGCTAATTCCCTTTCTTGCTGAGTAGCACCAGGGTGGATGGATTTTCTCGAACTTTGTGCTTCAGCCAGTATCTATTGTCTTAAATCACTGACATCTGGTACACACAATCTGCCCTAGTAACGGAACACACCATCTCCCCCTTTGGAGAAAGCCTCAACCACTTTTCTGAGAACCGCTTCCTTCAGCTTAAGCAGGATGGGATCCTTATCCTATTTGGACTTAACTTCAACAACCAAGGAAGAATCTGACCCGCTTTGCATCACCATTCCACTCTCAGCTGAGTCAACCAACTGCACCCCTAACCGAGCTAGTCTATGAACATCCTTCGCCAATTTCTTTTTGCCTTCCTCAACATGAGCCACGCTACCCATAAACACTCTGCTTAGGGTGTCAGCCACCACATTGTCTTTGCCCAAGTGATATAGAATGCTCATGTCATAATCCTTCAGGAGCTCTAACCATCTTCTCTGATAAAAATTTGGTCTTTCTAATTGAATACATACTGAACGCTCTCGTGATCAGTGAAAACATCCACATGAGCCCCGTAAAGATAGTTTCTCCATATTTTCAATGCAAACACCACCACTACCAACTCCAAGTCATGAGTTGGATAATTCTTCTCATGAACTTTGAGCTATCTGGAGGCATAGGCTATCGCCTTGCCCCGCTGCATCAAAATGCAAATGAGTCCAACTCTGGAAGCGTCGCAATATACTAGAAACCCATCTGATCCTTTTGGTAGGGTCAACCTGGAGCGGTAGTGAGTCAAGTTTTTAATTCCTGGAAACTCTTCTCACACTCATCTGACCACTGAAATTTTACCTTCTTCTGAGTCAGCCTAGTCAAAGGGGATGCTATAGAAGAGAAGCCTTTCACAAAGTGTCGTAATACCCAGCTAGACCCAAAACACTTCTAATTTCAGTTGGGGAGGTAGGTCTGGGCCAGTCTTTCACGACTTCTATCTTTTGAGGATCAACCTGAATACCCTCACCCGAGACCATATGAACTAGGAAAGTCATGGACTTCAACCAGAATTTGCACTTGATAAACTTAGCGAATAGCTAGTGGTCCCTGAGGGTCTGAAGCACTATCCTCAAGTGATTAGCATGCTCTTCCTCATTTTTGGAGTTTACCAGAATGTCATCGATAAACACAATGATGAACACATCCAGATAGTACTTGAAGACTCTGTTCATCAGGTCCATAAAGGCTGTAGGGACATTTGTTAGTCCGAAGGACATAACCACAAACTCATAATGACCATACCGAGTCTTGAAAGTTGTTTTTGGTATGTCACACTCTCTGATTCTTAGTTGATGATACCCCGACCTGAAATCTATTTTGGAGAAACAGCTGGCTCCCTGAAGTTGGTCGAATAGTTCATCAATTCTTGGTAAGGGATACCTGTTCTTGATTGTGACCTTGTTCAACTGACGGTAATCGATGCACATTCTGAGGGTACCATCTTTCTTTCGCACAAATAATACTGGAGCACCCCAGGGAGAGATGCTGGGTCTGATAAAACCCTTATCAAGAAGATCATTTAGCTGCTCCTTCAATTCCTTAAGTTCAACTGGAGACATTCTATAAGGAGGGATGGAGATGGGATGAGTATCTGGGATGAGGTCTATACCGAAGTTGATTTCCTATTCAGGAGGAACTCTGGGAAGATCTTTGGGAAACACATCTGGAAATTCACTACCAATAGGGATTGACTGGATAGTTGGGGTCTCAAAGTCGGAATCCTTGACCAAAACTAGATGGTAAATACATCCCTTAGATATAAGCTTCCTGGCCTTAAGGTAGGAAATAAACCGACCCTTAGGCACTGAACTATTGCCCGTCCATTCTAGAGCTGGCTCATTCGGGACATGACGACCCTAGTTCTGTAGTCGAATGAGGCATAATAGAAGTGTAACCAATCCATGCTAAGAATGAGGTTGAAGTCTACCATGTCTAACTCTACAATGTCAGATGGAATGACTTTATTGAAGACTGAGATTGGGCTATTTCTATACACCTGGATGGCTCTAACTGACTCGCCAACTGGGGTGGAGACTGAAAATGGTTCTGAGAGGACATCTGGACTAATATTAAACTAAACAGCTATGTATGGAGTCATGAACGATTGTGTGGCCCCTGGATCTAGTAGGGCATACACATCTAGGTGGAAAAGATGTAACATACCCGTGACCACATCCTGTGAGTTCTCCTAATCTTGACGAGATGATAATGCATAAAAACAGTTTTGGCGTTGACCGCCCTCTGTACCTGATGTATTAGCCTACTGAGCTGGTCGGCCAACTGGAGCTACTGAGGTAGTGGATTGTCACCTTCTCCATCCTGCTAATGGACACTTCTTAAGCCGATGACCAAGCTATCCATAACTAAAACAACCCTCTCGACCCTGAAGACACTCTCTTGGGTGATTCTTGCCACACTTAGGGAAAGTTGGATATCTGTTGCTAGCCCTGTAGCTCTGGGATTGAGAGCTAGATGCTCCACCCCTCTAATCCTGGCGGAATCGAAAGGTAGGGGCGCTGGCTGAGCTAGGTGTTGGAGCCCTTTGCTGCTATTGTTGTTGCTATTGTGGGCGGCTGCTACCGCCAGACCTTTGGTGGCCATAGTCTGATTGGCCAGTCCTTACCTGCTTGTTCTTTCACTCCATGTCCCTCAGTTTTTCTGCCTCAATCTTCTAGGCATAGGCAATCAGGCTGGAGAGGTTGATATCCTTAATCAATATCACTGTCCTACACTCGTTGAGGACCAGGTTCAACACCCCGTTAATAAACTTCATCATGCAAGCCCTTGGCTCAACCACCATCTTTGGAGCATATTTGGACAACCTGGTGAACTCCAGAGCATACTCTTCTACTGTCCGGTTTCTCTATCTCAGTTTCATGAACTCCTCTACTTTCGCCCTCCTGAGCTCCCGAAGGAAGAATCTGTCCAAGAAGGCTATAGTGAACTCCTCCCATTCAACCGATCTTGCCTCCACTGGCCTCCCCTCCTTCCACTACTCGTACCAGACCTGGTCTACCCCTTTCAGCTGGTAGGAAGCCAAGTCGGCACTCTCTGAGGGACTGACACTCATAATTCAAGTGATTTTTTTAATCTCGTCCACAAATCCTTGTGGGTCCTCTCCAACCTTAGATCCATGAAAATTCAGAGGATTCATCCGGGTGAAGTCCCGCACTTGGGAAGCTGTTGCGGAACCCTTGTTGTTGATTGGAACCACCTGCTGGTTCTTCTGGTTGGTAATAGTTTGAGCGAGCAACTGAATGGCTGCCAGAAATTCTGTGGTAGAAACTGAGTCATCCTGAGGGGCTGCCTGGGCAGGTCAGTGAGCATTACCGGCCCTTTTTCCATTACCACATCATGGAGGCATGATTTACTGAATTAAAACAGAGCACGAGTTAGGAGAATAATTTTGGAATTGAATTTTTCAACGCACGATAAGAGTATGAAATAAAGGGAGTTTTCTTAATAACATCTCGTAGCCTCTCCATCATAAGTGTGGAACGTTTCACACCCATGAAGAGGACTTTACTCGATTCGACTTTCAAACATTCGATGATACTCTAAACCTAGTGCTCTGATACCAAGTTTGTCACGCCTCGAGCTTACACCCTGGACGAAACACGGTACTTAGAGTCACAAGTAACCCCAAGTCAACCCCTGGTCTATCATACGCTGACATTCTGAGTAAACACATATATATACATAGTGGATGTTTAAATAAAAAATATAAAAATTCGAGAGAATAAAGCTGATTCATGAAATTTGAAAATATTTGAACAAAACTACAAGTCTGAAAACCAAATCTACGTCTGAAAGCCACTACAACTGATGAGTTGTTGGCACAATCCCCAGCTAACTCCAAAGCTAAATAGAAGGAAAGAAAAATGTAACTGAATTAAATAGTCTCTATCCTCGAAGAATGAGGACTTACCAACTAGAATAGTTGAATTCTTCAGAAAGCGATCGACAAGCGAGGCTGAGACTGAGGTCCTGCAGCTATATCATAAAATGATATAACATAAAAGTATGCGTCAGTACTTTGAATTAGCTGATTAAGTGAGAGAAACCATACACAAGAATGAAATAACTGAACTGGAAAGACATGCAATAACCAACTGAAGCTACTGAACTAATTAATTTAAATAACTGAGATGGTCTAAAAGGCCCTGTCTGATGGTCAAGGACATGCCCTATTTCTAAGATACTGAACTGAACTAATTTGAAACTGAACTGAGATGACTAGTGGGAGAGTCTATAAACGACATATAACTATGTGAGCTAGATGTGGAATGTGATGTATACACCCCATCGGTAGGACCTAATATACCTTGCCAGGGTATAAAGATATGAACTGGGTGATCAAAAGAGTCTGGGGCCATCAGGCCAATAAAACTAAAACCTACAGTGGCAATGTAGTTCTGGGAACCTGGGTGTATTGGAGCCCTGATCTGCTCGGTGCTACATCCTACTCCCACTGAATAGTCCTAGACTGATTCCTAAGCTAATAGCTAGAAATTGGGGCCCAAGACTAGTCAAGAATATATATCTGAAAGCACCATGAGAGTCTTATCGGACCAGATTCTGGAACTGGGTTCTAAGACTAGTTAGAGGTGCTTATCTGGAAGTGTCGTAACCGTCTAAAGAACTAACTGTAATCTGAAGCTGGGGTCCTAAGGCTAGTTAGGTCTTCTGGTCTAATGTGTCATGAACGCCTAGTGGAGCATTAAAAACTGAGTTCTGAATCTGATTCTGATAACTGGGAGGTACTACTGACACCTCAGAAATTTCTATAGTTAAACTGATCAGTTGACATTTATGACTGACACTGAGAATTCTAACATTTTGGATAAAACTCAACTGATAATAATATGATTTAGTTTCAATGCTACTAACAACATGGGAGTCCCCAACATAGATAAAATCAAGCAACATTTTTATATTCAAACACTATTGCAAAATTAAGATTTTCTAGTTCAAGAAATAGGGCTAAATTTCACTTCATAAGAATAAACATCATTTCAGTCACAAACGGGTGGAAAATATCTATGACTAACATGAAGTAACATTCCACATGGATTAGACGAAGTATGACTAAAATTTCATAACATTCGATAATTCAAAGGTTAGAACTGATAGAGAAAATTGGGGAGGAATTTGGGGACACAAGGGAAGAATGATTCCCTTGTTGAATTTCCACATACCTGGTGAAGAAGCCCAAATAATTTCCTTGAGAAACTGAGGAGGAATAGATTGCCCTAGTTCTTGCTCTGAAAGTTCGTGGGAGAAACTCTTCAAAGTTTTTCTGAGAATCTGAGTGGGGAATGAGGGGGAAACCATTTAGCCCCTCTAAATCCCATTAAAATATACTAAAATGACATAGTTTAGGGTCTAGAAGGTTATGAAATTACTGAAACACCCTTATAAAATTCGTAGGAAAACTGATTGTCAGGCCCCCCATGAGGGACCTACCAGGTCGTGGCCAGTGACCACGACTCGTGGTCACAATCATGAGGTGCACTACCTAGAACCTCCTGTTGGTCACCACGAGGGACCTAATGAGTCGTGGTTGGTGACCATGACTCGTGGTCACCTCTCATGGACTATACTTCCCACATTTACCCCGGAGTTCCCACGGGCGACACCACGACTCGTAGTGTTCCAAATGAGTCATGGTGTGGACCTGTTGGGTACACTGCCTGGCCTCCTATAATTCTTAATCAATCCTGACCACGGGGAACCCCAAGACTCGTGGTGTTGACCACGACTCATGGTCACACCCGTGGTCACCCCTTTTTCCATAATTTTCAACTAGGTCCCTAGTCCTTACCACGAGTCACTTAATGACTTGTGTCACCTCTCACGGGTCACAAAATGACTCATTCTGTGACCTGGTGCAAATTTTCCAGTTTTTTCTGATTTAAGACCCGGGTCTAGTCTTTGAGTTTCTGGGGCATTACAGTCAAGCAGCATTTATATCTAGACAATTATGGAAGACCTTGATTACTGCTTTCATAGAACTAGGGCTAAACAATATTTCATGAATAAAGAACAACATGCTTCCTAAATAGTGAGAACTTTGAAAGAATCCATAAGAATTACAATCCATAAAAATATTCATAATCTAATTGAAGTTAACCCTATTTCTGACATTCAGGGCTAAGACTAATAAGGAATTATAGAAGGGTTTTGGGACACAGGGGAAGAGCAATCTCTTTGTTGAATTCCCACATACCTGGAGTAGAATCCTTGAGAGAAGTATGAAGAAATCTGAAGGAAGATAGGCGGAAAGTTACAAAAATGCCCCTAGAATTTGAATTGTTAATATCTCACTGCCAGATTCCACGAGGGACCTAACGAGTCGTTAGGTCACTAGACGACTCGTGGCCTCCCCTCGTTGCCACTGGCAACTTTCCTTTTTTTCATAGCTTATTTGAATATTTCACCTAATGATTCGTCATGAATCCTAACGGATCATTTCACCACACATTACGACACTCTGCAACTCAAGTTTTTCCGCTATGTATCTCACCCCACGGGACATCTAACGACTCGTTAGGTGTGAACATGACTCATCGCCCCCCACTCGTCGTCGTCATTGGAATTTTCTCTTCCTTCCACTCCTTCCAGATGATGACTCACTTGATGAGTCATGCATTGGTACCATGACTCGTCCCCAACTCGTTTAGTTCCCAGGAAGACCCAACATTTACCAATTGAGGCACATATGATGCGTCACGTAACGACTCGTCGAGTGACACAATGAGTCACTCCACGATTCATTGTGTGACCTAGTGCAAGTTTTCCTATTTTCTTCATTTCAGTTTCCTGGTTTTATCTTAGGGACTTTTGGGGTGTTACAACAATTAACTGTAAAAGAAAGTGTGTTGTATGAATTGACTTTAGTTTCTGTAGAACAATATTCCTTCTACTAAATGTAAATGCTATTTTCTTTTTTGGCATCTCATTCTATATGTTCTCAGATTTATTTAGCAGAAGTAAAGAAACTAAAGAACCTAAAATATAAAAGGAAGGGTACAGTCTATTGTCCAAGATTGTATCTACTTTTCCTGTTTTACATTTTAAAATTGTATAGATTTTCTTAATACTTGTCGGGGGTAAAAATAAGAATGGAGGTAAATAAACCCTAGTTATCATTGGAGTTGAGTTACTGTCTTGGCTTATGAACAACCTAAGAAGATTTTACTCTCATCACTCATCTATAATTTTGTTTTTATTAGGTATTATTCTTTCTAGACCACTTTACTTGTCACATTTCTTATTTTTCATGCCTCTTAAAAAATATTTGCTATTTTCAATGATTTAAAATGTTAATGTTTCTTTAATAAATATTCTCTCTTTAATGTCTCTTCAATAAATAAAAAAGAAAGTTAATCTAAGAAATCACAATATTGGAGCATGTGTATATTCTCTTCACTTGGATTTTCTATGCTAATTAGTCAATGTTTATTACTTCCAAGAATATAGTCTCAAATATGTCTTGATTTTATAAAATGAAACTATTTTGGACCATCTATTTTTAATAAGAATGATAAGTAAAGTAGACTGGAGAGAGTAACTGTTTTCTTTCAAATTTACTCCTATTTAGATAAGTGAATTTTTACTTAATTAAGAGCTATATTAAAGAAAGTGGTGCACTGCAACAATGTTGTAGCAAAAGTATCAATAGAATTCAAGGATGACAAGAGAAACTTCTATCTTTTCATGGTAAAGCAATTCTTGTTTAACCGATCTTATATTCTCTCCCTCTTCACATGTTAGCAGTGCCTCCTAAGCCTATCCTTTCCCAAATTGAGAATGTCATTGCCATTTTTCCTAAGGAAAGATGACTAATAAGTTAATTGAAAATCTTAGAGTGATATATGTTTTCCTACTTAAGAAGGGAGGGGGATGATTTTAGATCATTAAATGATTCATGCAATATTTTCTCAGCCAAATATTGGTAAAACTATAGAACTAAAAAGAGTATGTGAAGGGAGTTCATGGAAACCAAGTATTGTAAGAGGAAACAAATCACTACTTAGAAGATAGTCCTACGATTAGTCTCACGTTGAGCAACATATCTTATGAAAGATAGCCAACAGTATGCCATCCTGTTAGTAGGATAATTGAAATAATAAGAATGTCATGATTAATGTCATCATTACCGGAATTCTCCTAAAGAAGGGATTTGAAATACCACTAAACTTAGAGATGTCATTCCAAATGATATTTTGGAAATTGAGATTCATAATGGAAGAGAGGATTGGTCAGTCTGAAAAATTGAAACCAAATGAGTCTTTACATATACATTTTCTAGAAAAAATTTAGGAGACAAAGGAATAACTTCTTTATATCCAACACGGTCTTACATAAAAATTATCATTAAAAAATTCTTTTTCCATGCAAAATGTATGACAAGACATAATTCCTACTGATGAAGTAGTCTAGAAATTTAAAACAGTGTTACCATCTAAGTGTTCTTATTACATTACACATAAAAAAGAGATTATTATTCACCTGTTTTATATGAGCCAGATTAAAAAGCATGTATGATTCATTTCTGGCTAAAGTTGTGATATTATAATCGAACATAGTAACATCAGACAATCGGTCATGTCACAATAGCTTACTGAGGTAAAAATTGGATTTTGTGTAGTGTTATCATAATACCTTCCTGTAGGCCTTTTTTTTTTAGAAAATTACCCATATTCCAAAAATATATCTCCGGATGAGGATTTTTATAAATTTAAATAAAAAGATATGATGTGTGAGGGGGACATCAAGTCAATACCTCTCAAGTTTAGATGAAGGATAAACATATTCAACCTTTTTATTAGGGCTGAGCATAAATATCACAAAATCAAAAAATCAGATTGAATCAAACAATTCAATTCTTCACATTAATTAAAGCTCGATATTCGATTCAATTCTTTGTTATAGGATCCCGATTCTTCAATGAACCGAAGAATTGAACTTTTATCACATGAGTTTAAAAAAAATATAATACTCAAGACCTAGGCCCAAATCATTTACGATTCAACCCAATCCCATCCCTAATTGAATTATTTTATTTCCTAGTAACCCTAGATAGTAGCTTTTTGCGACTTTCCCCCTTATGCACATATCCAGATACTCTTCAAATTAAGCTTATATTGATCTTTCTTTTCAATTTACTTCAATTTGAAGTGAATTTATGAACTTTCCTTGTTTGTCTTCTATTTTTATATAGGTTTCTGTTATGACCCTGAATTTTAGAGGCATGATTTAGGCTCACTCGAGAGGCACAATCAACTTTAATTATGTACCCAAGTGATATTATTGAGGTAATGGATTTATTTCATGGTATTTTCTCTCCTCTCTCTAAATTATATCTCAACCTCTATTCTTCTTCTTCTTCTTCTTATTATTATTATTATTATTATTATTTCCTCCTTGAAATTCTCTTCTCTTGTTCTTCTGTTCCAGGTTACACCGTCTTCAATGGAGATTCTATTGTCACACTTTAGTTTTCATTAGTTTTAGTAGTTTCTCTTTCATAATATAGATTACATTTGCATATATAAACCTAAGAAAATTGCCCCAATATTATTGAGTTTTGTTACGAATGGTATCATAGCCTTTGTTCTGCGACCTGTGCATGAAGCTTAAGGACGATGGATGACACTAGATTGAGAATGATGGATAATCAACTTACCAGATATTGTGAAATTTTGGAGGCATTGACCACTAGCTATAGAGAACTTAATGAAACACTGCTGGGCGTTAATGGAACACTGAAACTAGTTCTAGAACGATTGAACACCATAGAAAGGAGGCTAACACTGGTACTAGATATGAACTATGATGAAACTGGATTTAGTGTATGCAACATTGATTGCGAGTGTGATATTTGTATTGGAAGTGATGCTATATCTCCAGAAAGTGTAGGACGTTGTGTACTCAGTATCGATTGTGAGTGCAACATCTGTATTGAAAGTGATGCTATATCTCCAAGAAGTGAAGGTCTGCACTGGGATGAAATTAAGATAAATTGTCTTTCCGAATTTCACATACTTGATGATCCACAGGTAGAACTCAATTCTCATATCGTCGAGTGTACTCAAGAGCTTGATTTGTCTAGTGTATGCTTTAATACCAGGCTAGAATATATCGAATTTCAAAAAACTAGAGTTGCTTCCTACATGTCTAATAAAATGTCCTAAAGTAATGGAGTGTATGACAATAGTTTGGTAACTGAAGATGCAACTATCAACATATGTTGTTTACTTTTCCCTTTGATCCTAATTGATAGTTTTCCCCTACAACCTGTTATAGTTCTTTTTTAAATATATATAGTGAGTACCAAGAACTGTACTATGTATTTAAGGTATTTTAAAAAACACCACATCAAATTATTTTTGTGCTTGATCAAGTCTTCGAATTCACTAAGCTGAGAGTTGCGCTACTTAATGTTGCAACATGATACTCCAATATAGGTAGTGATATGCTGAAGATTGTATTTTTCAGAAGAATAGGAATTGAAATGCTTAAGCTTACTATTGTGATATATTTAAGTTTTGATCCTCAAGGTACTATAATATATTTGTCCGAAATTAGCGACATGAAGTCTATTAAGTTTAATTTTGATTAGCTGAATCAATTGAAGTTGCTTTTCAATAGAGCCAAATTTTAAACTTGTTCTTCATTACTTTTATTTCTGTATTTTTGGATTCTTCCATAACACAACTCGATACTATTCTAAGGTTTCGAACAAATGGGTTTTGAGGTGTTTTAGGGGGTGGCTTGATATCTATTGGGAAAATGTCAACTTTATTATTGGTGAATTACAGAATAGTTTCTTAGCAGTTTTTTTAACTTGGATGGGGTGACATTAATGGCGCAGATACTTCCATTTTGTTTTTAATCCTACAACCTTGAAGATCTTAAAAATGAATTACTGTCTAATTTTTTGCGAGCAAGTTATGGTGCCTTTATACATGCTATTTCAGATGCATGAGTTTGTGAAAATGCATAAAAGGGCATGCAAACAAGAAGAAATATCCTAAGGAATTCTTCAACTTTGTAGCAATTGAGAGTGATAGACGTCTGTAAGATACTCCCTTAGTATGATAGGCATTGACGGTGAAATATAGTGATGGATTCGAATTTCAAATCTTGTATTTTTCATTCAATGATTACTCAAATAAAGGCACAATTAAAAATTTATTGGTTGGACTTGAATTGCTGCTCCAAGTTGCTAACAGGCTCACGTTAGAAGACTTGGTTTTTTTTTCACTGCTATGGCTCTCATGATAAAGGAATTCTAAATGGAGCTCTATGCGTGAAGAGTTTAAGAAATAAATTCAATACCTGCAACGCACCTAGTGAATAAAATAAATATCGTTGATGTTGGAAGCTTAACTGGTAGTTTCTTATTAGATGACATTGTTTTCACAAATGGAACTATCATTATTAAAGGCTGTGGCACAATCAATAAAAAAATTTATTGCAACCTTACTGTTTTCTTAAAGAATCTGGGAGAAAAAGTTGCTTAGATATGGAACTATCTTACAATAAAAGGACCATCAAAGAGTTCTTTTGGAAGGAAACAATTGTTGGCCAATAATTTTGCTGGTGCAGTCAATTATACGCACCATCTAAGTCTGAGACCAATACTTCATTGTGTCATTAAAGCTCTTGGTTATGAAAATCAAATGAGAGGTAGCTTGAAGGATATTTTAGTACTTATAGGATGAGATGTGTTTAATGAAGCTGTACTTTGGATTTAAATAAAGTTCTAACTGACATGATTAGTTCTCCTATTTGTTCACCTTGGATTACTTCAATCGAGCAGCTCATTCTATTGGAATATATTGTCTATGATATTTTTCAGGTAGCATGGATGCTATGAAAATCTTTTCTGATTTACCATATGTTTATCTTAATTCAATTGAAAATGAGGTAAAGATCAAAAAATATTATCTTGAGATGGACAAAAGAATGATCTAGGAACTGAAAACACAAGTATCTCTGCTTTCAAGTCAACTTTCATGCTCTTGTTATAAGATTGTGATGTGGGAAAGAATGTTAGAATTGACTAAAGTAAAGCTTAAGATGTTATAGAAAGAAGTTGATAGGTTAAAGCATGATTTCTCAGATGCGAACACTAAGAACACTAGTTGTTTGGACGATAAGTTTGAAAATATTTTATTTGAACAATCGATTCATTTGAATTACAATCACTTGCATCATATATTTGTGGGTGCTCAATACTTTCTACCGCAACAAATAAGATCATTCATTGCTAGTCTAGTATTCAACAATGACCTTGAGGACAAGGTCGATTTTAGGCAAGAAGGATTGTTATGACCTTGAATTAGTGGTCACCTGAGAGGATGAGTTAGGATCACGTGAGAGGTACAATACACTTCAATATATACACAACTAACACTATTGAGGAAACGCATTCATTTAGTGGTATTTTTCTCTCCCCTTCAGAAATTCTATCTTAACTTCTATTTTTCTTCTTTCTTCTTTGAAATTCTCACCTTCTTTTCTTCTGTTCCAAATTATAAGGTCTTCAATGAGATTCTATAGTTAAGGTTTAAATTTCATTATTTTCAATAGTTTTTTGGTAATAGAGATCTATTTTTTCATATATAAACCATAAAAAATAACCCCAAAATTATTGAGTTTCATTACAATTTCTCTAGTTTTTGAGTTTTCTTGCTTTGAGAGAAAGTGTGAGCAGTGTAATACGTTTGGTTGTTGGCTGCTACACATTTAGTTTTCATCCTTCTCAAAACTTCAAAAGTCAAAATTTGAAGAACAATTTAGTTTGAAACACAAAACATAAAGCTCTGAAACTTAAAATAACTCATTTTGAATTTTAAAAAAAGCATAGATTAGCCCATTTTTAATTTAAAAAGATACTCATTTACAAGTAGAAAATATCCCATGAATAAGAACCATACCAAAAAATTAAATTAGAAAAATCAAATCAAATCAAATCAAATCGAACTTGGAAAAAAACTAAATCAAAACTAATTTGGTTTGGTATTCCGTACACACTTTCAAATAATCAAAAATTGAAGAAACTGAACTAAAGTTTAAAATTTTTTAATAGAAGAACTGAATGTCCACCCCTAGTTTTTATAGTTAGATTCTCCAATACGAGTGACTCTATTTATAGCCTAAACTATTACTAATAACGTAGTTACT
>JACEIK010001967.1:32504-73942 GCA_018107945.1 Datura stramonium
CAAAGAATTCACATGAATCATGTAGTGACCCATAAGCTTGCCCTTAGTGTTTTACTCCACTCATTTAAGGATGTATGAACGTAAGATCAAGTAGGACTTAGTGGGTTGTAATGTAAGCTAAGGGACGGGTAGGTACTATTCTGGCCAGTAATAGTGACTATCTTCCCCAAGCGCTTTTAATAACTTCAACCATAATTAAGGATATCTCTTCTCTTACTTCACCCTCATTCTTTTCAATCCTGGATTTTTTTCTTCTTGTTCCCCTTTCTTTAAGCACACTCAGCTTAGTAGTAAATTACTTAAAAAAAATTTCATTCATATTTTCTTGCTCATACTGTGTCCTTCATTTTCAAACAATTACACCTTTGTCCTTTTCTCAACTTTTACAACTTGCTACTTTTCCTTCCTTTTCCCAATTCTCACTCCTTCACTCTTTCCGGATTTTTTTCACTTAAGCGCTTTGGAGTTTTGGATCAAATTCAAGGCTAATAAGAAGAAAAAGTTAAGCTTATGTTGTAGCTATCAAAGATAGGCTCAAGGCTTAATGGAGATGCTAAGTTAAATATCCAAGGTAGGTAAAGTGAGGATAACATTTAGGTTCATTCAGAAATTACTAAATCATCTCTACAATTCACATCCTTCATTTCGTTTTACACTTACACACCAGGCAAGTTCTAGACATTCCACAATAGCACGGAATATTCGAAACACCTCACAATACATGCTCAATTCAAGACACATTCAAGACTCTTAACCATTTAATCACAAGAATTCAAAATTAAACCCAATCACATTGAGTCAAGTTAAGAGCCTAAGTGTCTCACACACAGTCTCCCTTCTTACATGCTTCAACTTTATTCACTTGTATCTTACAATCGCCCATAGCACATAACAAGACTATCAAGCCATCAATTAGCCTCTGGGTTCAAAGGCAGCCACTGACTAATTTTTCCTCCAAGATACGGTCGCCATCCATCCATCGTCGGAAATAGTCTCTAACTATGACTACAGCATTATATACATACAAGATTTTTTCTCTTCTTCGGTTCAAAGACCCCGTGGAAAAGAACCGAAAAGAAAAACCAGCAAGGTGATGAAGTCATGTGACTCACAAAAAAATGTTTTCAAATATTTCTCTGTGTGCATTACCCAAAAATCGTTAAGCACAAATTTTAAATTTTCTGCTTACACTTGAATCATGCTGTATTACATAGCATCATAACATTAAAGAGGGTGAAATACTCCACGAGGCCTTTAGGCCTGGCTAACAATCTTTCCTTCAACTTGTGCAAGTGGGTGTTCGACCCCACACTTTTTCCTCTTCAACATTGGCTTCCTCCTCCACGGGTACTCGAGACTTCCCCTCCATACAGCCCTTAACTTTCCACCAAAATAACACAAGATGAAAAATAAATAAAATAAACTTCAATGCAAGAAATTAAAATGCAATTTCCCATGGTGCCCTTGGGTTGCCTCCCAAGCAGCTATTGCCATGCGCTACAACGTATCAAGTTTCACCACTTTTTCCTCCACCTTGAGGATATGAATCTCTAACCCTAATTTCTTCTCTAATTTCCTCTTATTCTTCCGGGGTGGTGGTGAAAAATTGTAAGGATTAAGCAGTAGATGTTGCCTTTTGAACTCATTGCCCTTAAGTAAGAGATGTCATTTGTCTCTCCAAGTCAGCATTTCCAAATATGCAGGGCTTGGTCCTCCTCTAGACATTTCTTTATAAGCTTGGAAGACTCTATTTCTATGTCGTCAACCAAACTCAATGTCGAAAAATGCTTCAAGTGGGGGTCAATACACCTCGACTCTGAAACTGCATTGTGCTCGACCATCTTACTTTTATACACCTTCTCCGCATCAACATCTATCTCTCCATTAATGTCAAATGGGATACTCAATCTCTTCTTCCATGAATGGATTTTCCATAAGTGTGAGCCCATCACGGGGAAACTCAAGAGATTCTAATTGTTGGGCTTCATCCACAAATTCACCCTTGTCTTCTCTTATAGTTCCTCTTGAATATTGCCTAGAACTGTTACCTGCAAATTATCACAAGCTTCAGCCTCAGCAATCATCTCCATGACTTTGACACTCATCCTTTCTAGAGCCTCTGCATTCTCTTCTTGCTGAATTCTCAATACTGCCATGCTCCTTCATTGCTTTTTATTGTTCAGAAGGTTGTTTTAGCATGTCTTCTATTCGAGCAGAGTCCAGTCTCATTTTCAGCATGCCTACATTCAGCAAAAACAATAGAAGGATCATAGTAGGGGCTTGGGGAGGGTATGCATTCGGACAACCATCCCAATGGTCTTCTTGACCACCACATATATTACCAGTATTACAGTGTTGCCACAAGTGGTGTCCTCCGCAATTCAGACAAGATTCGCCAAAATATGAGTATCTACCATTTAAACCATTTGTATTCCCACGTGTCATGTCAAGAAGGTATCCAAAAAATCAAAAAAATTAAAACAAACACTAAGACCAAGTTGTCAACACTTATATAGAATTTATAAAACTAACACTGAAAGCAAATTTACCAATTGCCGTCCCAACTTAGCGGCGCCAAAAACATTCGGTCTGTTTCGCAGCTACACGCAAGTGCACACGTAGTCGAACAGTATTAAAATGGCTAAAGTAAGCCAAGTATCGATCCCACAGGGATTGAACCAAGGTAATAATCGAATTAAGTGTTAATGAACTCTAACTCTATAAATGCAGACAACAGTTTAAAGAAGATTTTGAGAGTTGGTTTCCTAATTTATACTAATCTAAACAAAATTACAAAGTGAATCATTTATAGTAATGAGCAATTTGAGGCTAAAACAAACATGCGGGAAGTAATTTATCGATACAATTCGGTTAATCTTTCCTTCGGTTGCTAGTCAAGAATTATTGCCTATGAATAGAAACTTTCGTATTCTACCCAATTTAAGAATCATGAACCTTCAACCTACTTTTCTGCTTGATAAAAATAATTTCATGTTCTAGCCACTTATAAAACCGATTCCTTGAACGAGCTAATCGACATTCAGATATATTTCTATTTTTGAAGGTAAATCAATTCTCAATTTTTCCCGAAACTAAGAAGAGATCATATCCTATCAATTCACAACTTTCAATTTCTTTCTCTTTTGAGATGAAACCGGACTTTTAGATATACATTAACATTGGCCAAACATTAATGCATTAAGAACAAATTGATAGAACAGCCATGGAAGAAAAGATGAAAAACCAAGATGATCAACTTACATTCCAATACAAATGTTCTAACCTCTAATAAAGTGAATTTAGCCACTCATTTGTGGATTAAACATCATCAAATGAGTATAAATCTATACAAAAAGTGAAATAAAGGAGAAAGAGATAGAGAAGAACCCTAAGATTTTCGTCCCCTCAACTGCCTGTAACCCACGTCCTTGCTCAACTAAGTCAGAATAATTAAAAATGAACCTAAGTGTGCTATTTATGCTAATTGGTAATTTTTCTCGGAATAGCAAGCAACGTTTGCAGGTGTATCGCGAAACCTGCTTGCCTCCGTGACACGGTGTGTGCTCCTTGAGCCTTTGCCTCACCGTGACACGGTATATATCCGCCGACCTGCCTCCGTGACACGGAGGTATCACGAACTGCCTCCGTGACACAGGAGAGTATCGCGGAGCACTGCCGCTGTGACACGGAGGTATCGCGAACACTACCTCGACACGGAGGTATCGCGGAAGCCCTCGGAAATGCCCAATTTATTCCAACTTTAGTGTTTAAGCTCCAGATATCATTCCTCCACTTCACCAAATCATAGACTGGGTCCTCAATGCATTATTTCCTTCAAAACCAACGACTAATCTATGTTTGTTTAATATTTCTTCTCATATTATATATAAAAAGGCATGAAAATGTACATAATTAAATACATAAACAAAGCAAAACTAAGTTATAAAGTATCACTTGGGCATGTAATTATGCCCAAGATCAGTGGTCCCAGCGACTCGTGCGTCACAGGTCACGACTCGTGGAGTCATCCATGAGGTACACTGCTCCAATAGGTCTCCTGGACTCTTAACAGGCCTGGAAGCTCGTTACTAGTTA
Organism: Datura stramonium; assembly: GCA_018107945.1. Taxonomy (NCBI): domain Eukaryota; kingdom Viridiplantae; phylum Streptophyta; class Magnoliopsida; order Solanales; family Solanaceae; genus Datura; species Datura stramonium. The sequence goes on from JACEIK010001967.1 coordinate 36,600, forward strand.
CTATGACTCGTGGTCACCACCCGTTATGTACTGTTTGCCTCCCATGCCCATTATTTTCTCCAACCAGCGACCCGACACACCCACGAATCTGGAGACTGACCATGACTCATAGGGTCTTCCCATCAGTCTGCTTGCATTCCTTCTTCTCTTTTCTTTCCTTACTCACCCCACGACTGACTTAACAATTTCGTGGGGCCTGACCACGAGTCATTGTCACGTCATTGGGAATCTTTGAAATTTTCCGACTCCTCACTTGACTCCCCATGAGTTACATCACATTTTCTAAACAGAGCTATACCAATGAGTCATCTAATGACTCGTTTTTGTGCACAGTGCCAATTTTTAAACTTTCTCCATTTCAGCTCCTGGGTCTGATCTTTGGGCTTATAGGGTATAACAATATCTCCCCATTAGGACATTCATCCTCAAATGTTGGAAAACACGAAACGAGATATGCAATTATCATATTCAAATACTAATTATTTGCGTCGAAAAACTGGCGGAATGACTAGCGATTCAAGCTACACGAATTGAACTGAATTCACGATCGTACATACTTTCACATACATAAAAAAACTTGCATACATGAACTAAACATGAAACTAAATGAAACTGAGAGTAAGAAAAACTGACCTCAAGCTGAAATTGAGCCATTAGAGAATAAATATGGAGTATCTAGCCCATCATATGTTGCTTCGGCCTCCCAGTATCTCCTTCAACATGCTGATTGCTCCATAACACTTTATGGCTACTTCCTTGTTGTAGCCTTCGAAACCTGATAGATCTAGTATTTCAGGCCAGAACCTCCTCATAAGCAAGGTTGTCTTTCACACCAACATTGTCCATCGGGACAACTATAGATGGATCACCCAAACACTTCTTCAAGAGCGACACATGGAATACGCGGGATCATGAGAAGCTAATTCTGAAAGGCAACTCCAACCTCGCCACCTTGACAACACATCTCTATCTGGTATGGGCTGACATATGGGGACTAAGTTTTCCCTTTCTTCCTAAATATCATGCTCCACTTCATGGAACTACCCTCCAAAATTACCCAGTCAACGACTTCAAATTCTAATTCTCTTCTTCTCACGTCAGCATAGGACTTTTGGAGACTCTGGGCAGTTTTCAATTGGTCCTTATCAATTAGACCTTCTCCATAGCCTCGTGAACCGAATCTAGTCCTATCATAGCCTCTTCGCCAACCTCAAACTATCAAATGGGGAGACCACCACCTCCGCCCATAAAGAGCCTCGAACAGTTCCATCTTGTCTTGGAATGATAGCTATTATTGTAGGAAAGCCGATTATTCAACGTACTCATCCAATCTACCCCTAAAGTCAATTACGCATGCTCTCAACATGTCCTCGAGGTCTGGATTATCCGCTCCGCTGACCATCCATTTGCGGGTTGAATGTTGTGCTGAGCTTAACTCATTACCTAGTCCTTTTTTATATGACTTCCAAAACGGTGAGTAAATTGATTACCTGCAATGCAGAAATGATAGATATGGGCACTCCATGCAATTGGACTAGCTCCTAGATATATAGCTTAACATAATCCTCCGCTGAATTCATGGTCTTGACCGGTATAAAATGAGTAGCCTTGGTCAACCTATCTACCACAACCCAAATGGAGTCATATTGTTGAGTATGAGGTAGGCTTGTGATGAAATCCATATTAATTTCTTCCCACCTCCAAGTAAGAATGCTGATATCTTAAAGAACACCTCCAGGTCTGTGTTGCTCAACCTTTACTTGTTGATAATTGAACACGTGGCTCACGAATTCTGCAATATCCTTCATATCATTCCTGTCTAGATTTCTCGTAAGTCACGGTAGATCTTGGTGGCACCCGGATGGATAGAATACCTGGATCCATAGGCCTCATGCAACATCTGGTTCCTCAAATCATCGGACATCCGAAACACATAGGCGACCCTGGTACCGAAGCACACCATCTCCCCCTTGGGGAGAAGACCTCCACATACAATTTGAATGACTTCCTTCAACTTAACCAAAATTGAGTCCTCATCTTGTCTAGCTCTCACATCGAGTTACCAAGGACAATTCTGATCCGTTCTACACAACAACACCGCCATCAGTTGAGTCAATCAACCTAACTCCCAACCTTCAAAGTCGATGTACATCTCTCCAGGCCCTTCTTCCCCTCATCCCACATGGGACACACTCTCCATAGAGAGTCTACAAGTGTGTCCGCTACTACAGTAGCCATACCCGGATGGTAAAGGACACTCATATCGTAGTCCTTGAGTTCAACCTCCTTTGCCAAAGATTGAGATCTTTCTACGTGAACACATATTGTAAGCTCTTGTGGTCCGTAAACCATCCACGTGGACCCCGTTCAAAATAATATCACCATATCTTCAAGGCGAATACCCTTTGTGGCCAATTCAAGATAATGGGTCGGGTAATTCTTCTCATGAACTTTAAATTGTTTAGGGCGTATGCTATAACTTTCTCGTACTGCATCAACACACACCTAAGTCCGATCCTTGAAGCATCACAATACACCACGAACCCATCGGTACCCTTGATGGGGTTAACACCGGTGCGAGAAGTATTTGAGGCCTTCAACTCTTGAAAGCTCTTCATACAAGACTCTGACCATTGGAATTTTATCTTCTTCTGAGTCAATTTGGTCAAAGGTGCTCAATCGATGAGTAAACCTTAACAAATCTTTAATAATAGCCAGCTATACCCAAGAAACTCCAAATATCTTAAAGTTCACTGGTCTCGGCCAATTCTTCCTTTGCCCTGCGATTTTGGAGAATCCACCTTTATACCCTCACTTGATACCACATGGCTCCAAAAATGCTATAGAGCTCAGCAAAACTCACTTGTTGAATTTGGCATACAAGTGCTTAATCCTTAAGTCTAAAGTACTATTCTTAAATGAGAGGCATGTTCCTCCTCACTCCAAGAGTATATCAGGATGTCATCAATAAACACAATCATGAACATATCCAAGTATGGCTTAAACATCCTGTTCATCAAGTCCATGAAAGTTGTAGGAGCATTCGTTAGTCCAAAATACATAACTACAAACTCATAATGACTATACCGCATCTAAGTGTCTTCGGGATGTCACAATCTCAAACTCTAAGTTGATGGTACTCGGACCGAAGATCTATCTTTGAGAAAAATTTAGCACCCTGAAGCTGGTCAAATAAATCATCAATCTTAGAGAAGGATCATGGTTCTTGACGGTGACTTTGTTCAATTGCCGATTATCAATACACATGCGAAAAGAACCATCTTTCTTCGACACGAGAGAGAGAACTGGAGTGTACCCCATGGGGACTTGCTCAGTCTAATAGAGCCATATCTAACAAGTCCTTCAACTGCTCTTTCAAATCTTTTAGCTCAGTGAGATCCATTCAGTAGGGAGGAATAGATATAGGTTGCATGTCGGGAAGAAGGTCAATACCAAAATTAATTTTCCTCTCGGGAGGAACACAGTAAGTCATCAGGGAATACTTATGGGTACTCGCAATACAGATGGCGACAATGAGTCAGGGTCTCTGACTCAACATCCTTAACCCTAACTAGATGATACATACAACCCTTGGCAAAATCATCTTGGCCTTAAGATAGGAAATAAATGGACCTCTGAGCCTTTGTCGAACTACCCTTCCACTCCAAGACTGCCTCGCGAAAACTAAAACTTCACCATATGGGTTCTACAATTAACAGCGGAAGCATAACACGCATATAACCATGCCAAGAACAATATCAAATTTAGGTCATGGCTAACTCTGGGTTTGTAGAGGTGACTTTATGCAATATAGTGATCGGACATCATCTATACACCTGCCTAGCTACAAACAAATCACCAACAGGGGTAGAAATTGAAAATGGCTCTGATAGGGTTTCGACTAACTCCAAAGCTACTAGCAATATAAGGTGTCACAAAGACAAGGTAGTCCTGGATCTAACAAAGCATAAACATCAAGAGTGAAACACTTGTAACATACCAGTGACCAAATCTGGTGAAGTCTCCTACTCTGACGCAAAGCAAGGGCATAGAATCTATTCTGTTGTTGACCCCCAGTTGTGCTAGTAGATGCCCCGTGATGTCTTTGAGCATGCGGGAGGGGCGGGTGAACTGGCTTAGGCTTCGGCCCCCAACCTGATCCTGTCTCACTGCTAGACAATCTCTAAGCTTGTGTCAGGTCTTCCCACACCTAAAACAAGCACCTGAAGCTGCCAAGCAATGGCCTGTGTGCCCCCGACCACATCTGCGACAAGCTAGGATGCTAGAATCTGCAGGTATGCTGCTACGGCCCCTCGAACCTGATGCTCATCCTCTCGGTGTGTCTAGGCTTGGATGGAACACTCAATGCTGAAAATGTCGGGGCTGATGATCTCTGAATTGGATCTGTTGTCGGTGTTGACCTGACCTTGGCTGTGAGAATCTGTGGTCATCGGTCATGTCCCTCTTGGCGTCCCCCTCTCTCGATTGTGCCGCCTCCATCTACTGAGGGTACAACACCATCTGAGGGAAGTCCATGTTTTCATGTTTTCCAATGAATTGAGTATTTCCAAGCGTGGTAAAGTATTGGCCAATGCCCATATATTGAAGAATGATTTACAATTTATGGATCTCATGATATATCGATTTATAATGTTGGTCGACTAAAAGGGCCTTTGATTCTTAGTTAATCATGTTTTTAATGGGGATCAATGAATGATAAATATTTATTTATCCATGAATCTTGATGAATGATGTTATTGATTTATACATGAGCCTAATGTGCATGTTTTGGGAGCCGTGTCTAACTTGAGCAGCCCAGCGTTCGGACTATCACATTGTCTCATAACCATGTGCCATTGTGGGTTTATAATGATAATTACACTGATAATGATCCCCTCTTCTCATGATATCACATAATGCACATCCTCGCTTGGCAAGCCAGGGGCGACTCTGCCATAGTGGGAATGGTTGGAGCATCATGTAGGCTCTACCATGATGGTGGTTATGGCGAGTCCTCCTATTGTTCATGTTTTATGCATTGTTATGTTTATGTTATTAGCTCAAGTGATAATTTGATAAAGTTTCTTTCATGATCATGATAATTAATGGTTTATGAATGATTTAAAAACCTTGAGCCTTATGTTATCTTATGATACTTATAATAAGAGCATGATGTACTTCTCTTATGATAATTTATGAGCTTTTATGTATTTTTAAATTTCTATTTTACTTACCTTGCATATTCGGTACATTCCATGTTCTGACCGCATGCTCTATGCTGTATCATTTTATGATACAAGCTCCTATGTTCATATCATTGTCGCCATTGGCTTGTTGCGGGTCTCACATCCAGCTTATTGGTGAGTCCTCATTCTCCGAGGACCATTTGATTAGACATTGATGGTTTCTTTTAGTTTCAGTTGCTGGGTTAGTTGGGGATGTTGTCCCATCAACCCATCTGTTACGTTAGAGGCTTTAGGACTATGTAGTACTCGTTGTTATGTATTTAGTCTGTACCAATTATCATGCTATGCTATGTTATGTCATGTTAATGCTTCCGATATGTTGATATGTTATGTATTTCGCCTTAAGAAGTAATATGAAGTTAGATGAATGTTCATTCCATGGGTCAACTTGGAGTCTCTCGGGGCTCCTTGTCTCGTGTTATGATCGGGGTCTATGTTCGGGCCGTGACACAAATAGAGCAGCAGCTAGTCAGCTGTCATCCTTGAACCTAAGTAAAGGGAACACTACCTAGCAACACAATCTAAAATTTTAAAAATGAGGGGAAGTCACTTATGGCTGTGATGACTAGGAGAGAAAAGACACAGTTGATCCCCCTCTAGCGGTTGTAGTTGAAATACAAAGGAAGAAAGAGAGCATAATTAATGAGGATAAGGAGGTTGCTGAGCAAGATCTTAAGGAAGAAGTTGAGTTGACTGAGCCTCCAGTTGTTGAGGAAGGGCCTGAAGCTGAACAAGGAAAGAAACAAGGAGCCACACAAATTTATAAAGCTATCCCGCACGACCACCGTCGTTGTTCCCTCAAAGATGAAGAAAAAAGGTAGATGATGGTAAGTTTCATAAATTTCTATCATGCTTAAACAATTATCTATAAACATACCACTGGTTGAGGTATTGGAGCAGATGCCTGGATACGCCAAGTTTATGAAAGTACCTTGTTACCAAAGAAAAGATGCATGAGCTATGAGCCCATAGGTAACTTGCATCATTATAGTGTCATAGCCTCACGGGTCCTTTGCTAAGGATCCAGGTGCCTTCCTGCATCCATGCTATTGGTGACGTTGAGTTTGCAAAGGCATTTTGCGACTTGTGAGCAAGCATCAATCGTGCCATTAGAAACGTGGGCTGGGCTTGGAAGCCCCACTGGCTACTATATGGCTATTGATGGCTGATCCGAACTATGAAACCTATGGGGATCCTGTTTGATGGGCTTGTCAAGGTGGACAGACTCATATTCCCAGTGTACTTCATGATCCTTGATTGCACGCTTTGAGGTTAACTTAGAGGCCCCCATCATTTAGTGACAACCATTCCTTGCCACTGGGAGGGTGTTAGTAGATGTGGAGGCTGGCCAACTGGTAGGCTTAATAAGGAGGAGGTCACTTTCAATGTGCCGGTCAATGAAACATCCAAATGATTTTAGAGTGGTCTCAACAATCGAGGATGAGATGCAGGATTTTCTTGACGAAATTACGAGTAGTCAAGAGACTTGCGTCGTGTCGTGATGTCAAATCAGGTGCTTCTTGGGAGGCAACCCATGAGGTGGTTTGGTGAAGTCTGGGTAACTAAACCACCTGTGTCATGCCATGGCATTAAATCAAGTGTTTCTTGGTAGGCAACCCAAGTTTATTGACTTATGTGTGCTGGTGTGTAGGTGAAACAAAAATAGGATGCAGAAAATATTTGCAGTACAGACTAGTACTACACGAGCATCAGTATGACTCGTAAGAGCATTGTATGGGTCGTAGGTTGAGTCATGGTGAGAAGAAGATATGTCTAGTGCATGAGTTCATGGTACAATTGTTCCTATGACTCGTAACTCATTGTATGGGTAATAGTACTCACTATAGTTATGAACTATGCAAAGTACGGAACTCGAGTTCAAAGTGACCTATAGTGTGGTACGATTTGTACCTTCAGGATACGAGTTGTATGATATGCTCGTAGATCCACAAGTAAATTTTCTTAAACCTCTTATACGAGACACTGGTGGTACTAATCATTGATATCTCTGAAACCATACCTCCTATCAGTATGGGCGGACATTGTTAATAAATAACCCAACAAGAGGTTGGGGTCGACCCACCAGAATAGGGAAGAGCTAGACTAATGTCGGTAATTGAACTTGTAAGGTTGTTACTTCAAAAGAGGGGGGTTCTAAAAGAAAACTATAATTAAAAACACAATTAAAACTTTAGTTGAAATCAAGAGTGAAAGATAAATAGGGTTTTGTGTTCCCCATGGGTTCATAACTACTTCGGGTATACATACGTGATCAGTCCCAATGCTAACAGAACTGACCTTAGAGTTCATTCAAATGACCGACTAGTCCCTGATGAATGCCATACTCAATCACCAGACCAAGTCTCATGAAGCGTTACCGTCAAGCATTATCAATATGTTCCAAATTTAACTATCCTGCGACCACAACTTAAGTTAATACAATGATCATCAAGATCAAGGCTTTGTTGTAGTTCTCTTTTCCTAATCTCTACCTCCCTAGACCCAAGCAAGTAAAGAATTTGGGCATGCCCTAAGATTGTACATACGTTAAAAGCATTTAAGCATGAAGAGAATACAATACAAGTGTTTTGCATTGGTTTTTGAATGGCGTTTATAACCCTAAGCGATGAATCACCATAGTTCCCACAACCCTAGCTATGGAGTTTTAGCCTCTCATAGCTACAAGATTGGTGCATTCATGTTAAATACATAAATCAATACTTACAATTATAGATGAGAGAAAAACTTCTTTGTATTAATCAACAAAATCCTTAAGAACAATATGAAGATCAAGAAAAGGTTGATCACAAGTTGAACAACTCAATCCTCACGTCTAAGATTCCTTAATTTCGTTTCTAATCAATTCTAATCACTCCTAATTGCCTCTAGTCTCCTCTCGTCACCTCTCCCTATGAAAATAAAACATAAAACATATTTATCTGAGACATAAAAATCCTTTTCCTAGGCTAACGGGGTGAATTTCCATAGCGCGACCGCCTGCAGCTAACCCATCCTACGATCCATGGCAGGTAGGTACGGATCGCCTACTTCTCGTATGTCAGTTGGCTGGCTGAAATTTGGCTAAGTGTTGGATCCTGGTATTACTCATTACATTCTTCCACAATTCGGACTATGCTTATGTGGCTTGTCTCTGAGACTTTGCAATTTTTCTGAAGTTCTTCACGAGTGTTGTAATTGCGACTCGTACCTTTATTCCATGACTTGTACTGTTTATCCATAGCAGGAGTCAGCCTCTTGTCCAAATCTTCTAAATCTTTTCACGACTTCTTCATCACAACAGGACAAGCTTTGTACGACTCATACTGAGAATTGTATGATGCACCTCTTCATCCTTAGCCATACGGAAACTTCTTACGACCAGCGGTATGACTCATAGAACCTTCCTACGGCTCGTACTGTGAACTATGAGTTGAGCTATTTTATTCCCACTTTCAGGCTATCTTTTGCACATTTTTACTCCAACACCAATTTATCGTGTAACCAAAGGAAAAGTTCCTTATATCCACATAAACATACCTAAGTCCATGCTATTTTCTTAGTTTTGAGCATTGAAGGTGTTGTAATCTCACAGCACATCAATCGTGACGGGCCAAATTACTTAAGTCGACCCAACTTGACCTAAATTTTTTAAAATTTTCCCTAAAAATCCCAAATCCTCCCGGACTCTTCTCCCATGCATTCAAAACTTGAACTCACGAAAACCTCCCGACTCCCTCACACCCATCGCCCAAGAACAAAGATCGGATTGGGCAAAATGCAGTAGCCCAGTTAACTCTATTCAAATCGAGTTCCAACCCTAGTGATCCTGAAACATGCAGAAGTGAGCAAGATATTGCAAAAAAATCAAGTAACTATGCTTTGAGCCGGGTAAAAAGACCTTAGCCGTACTTGTATGAATTTTTTAACAGCGATCCTTAAAATGCATGAAAATAGATGAGGATAATGATCATAAAAATTTGCAATATGACTATGTTGATTGGGTAGGAATTTGGACATGCTTAGAATCAAAATAAAACTGATACAGACTGAGTTACGGGTTGTGAATCAAAAGGGAGGGGGTAGTTGAAAAATGTGAAAAATGCATGCCTAAAATTGGGAAATTCTGAGTACCCAACACAAATTTAATGTACCTACAAAAATGACATGAAGAGCAAGGACCTTCACAAGACTTCCTACGAGTCGTAGTAGCAGATCCCAACACAAATTTAGCAATGCCCGCAGAACTGAAATGAACAAAGGCAAGAGACTGACTTCACAGCCTTCCCTATGACTCGTGATTTTACTTTACCTCGACCATATTAAGTGGCTTGTTGGGACTGTTCTAAGACAAATGTATGACAATCAGGTAGTACCCCTACCCCACACTTAAATCTTGTTTCGTCCTCGAATTAATACTCATACACACCTTCTGAAATTGATATCCCATCATAGCTGCTTTGGCTCGACAATCCGAGCTACAGTTATGCCGATTATTTTCATAACAAATCATCAAGAAAACATGCATAGTATCATCATTACAATGACACTTCATAAATCAAGACCTCCTAGACTCAAGAATCGACTCTCGATATTGGCAAGCTCATGCAAATTAGCTGACCAAGATATCCGACACGAATTTCATTCTTTCGTCAAGCATGCGCCCTCATCACAAGAATTTCCCCTCTTTTAGATCACTGAACTCTAAATCATGTGCAGGGGCATGTACACAGAATTTCACTCTCTCTCCCAAAAGAATTCACATGCATCGTGTTATGACCCATAGGCTTGCCTCTAGTGTATTACTCCACTAATATAGGGCCGGCGTGATGTAAGGTTGTGGACTTAACAGGTTGTAATGTCAGCTATGGAACTAGTATATACTGGGCTAACCAATAATAGCAACTAGCATCCTTAAGCGCTTTTTCAATACATCCCATCCATTCTGGACATATTTTCTTCCTTCCTCCTCCTTTTCTTGAAGTCCATCTCTATTTTTGTCACCCATTTCTTTAACACACCCGGACAACAAAAAGATAAGTTTTACAACTTTATTTCCTTTAAATCATGGCACATTACACCCTTGACTTTTTTTCTTTCTTTTCATCACTTTTCTTTTTCCTCTCTTTCTTTTCTTTTCATCATTTCACTCCTTTACACTGTGGGAAAATTATATATTTTTCTTGACGCTTAAGAGCTTCATTGGATTTGATTTACGGACAATGAAAAGGAGGGTTAAACTTGGTTCACACCCTTTTCGACAAAGAAAAAAAATTATAAAGGTTAAGGCTCAATGGGCTAACTAGGATTTAATCTTCAAGGTGGATATGAAAAAGGAAAACAAGAAAAATTAAACAAAGAAACGCCTACATCCTTTCCTACACTACACTTCCTTCATTTCGTTTCGTACACACAACAGGAAAGTTCTAGAAACTCCACAATAGCATGGAATAACCAAACCTCACTATACACTCGATGCACATGCTCAACTCAAGACATCTTCACAGACTCTTTTATCAGCTAATTACAAGAATTCAAAATTAAGCCTCAATCACACCGAATCGAATTCTATGGCATAAGAATGTCTCACATATGTACAAAAATTTGCATGCTTTCTCTGAATCATCTTTGCAGTATAAATGTTATGTGTACAACATGCAACAGAATGTCATGCAGCCATAGGTAGCAACATGCATGGGATACAACCAACACACCAAAAATTTAAAATAACTACTCCTATGTTTGCATTTCCCTTAAGATGGTCGTCATCCATCCATCATAGGGAATGGTCACTGTCTACGACTTCGGTTCAATGGGACTCTTCTCGGCAAAAGAACGAAAACAAACTCCGAGAAACCCAAAAGTAAAAATGGATACAAAAATTTTTTAAAATATCGATAATTTAGACAAAGCTATTTTGCTTGGCTAACGGCACACACGACTTCACAACAGAAAGATTTACAAAGCGAACATACACATAAAAACAAGGTCACATGAATTCAAACACAGCAACAGAACAACAGAACATGCGATTATATACAAGACAAGACAACATTCAGCACCACCTAACTACTCCCCACCCCACACTTAAAATCGAACAAACTTGTCCTAGTGTTCATACAATCCTAAACGAAGGTGGGTGGTGAAACTCCCCTGATCAGTCCAAAGTACTCACTTCTTCATCAGGTGCTGCCGCCTCGTCCCCATGTCTGAATCTCCCTCATCGTCCTCCTCCGACTCAACATCGGAATCCTCGCGACGTGTCTCCTCGTTAGTGGGGACATCATCATCCACGGGCTCCACAAAAGCTGGGCCCACACGACATAGTGCCCTGGCATTTTTGCCAAAGGGGTAATCTAAGTCGAGCTGCCACAGCTCATCCTCCGTGCCGGTCTCCCGCCTATGCGTAGCTGGAGCATGTTGCATCCCGAACATACGGGCCATATCTTTGGTCATCCCGATCATATCGCTCGGCTAGTGTGAGAACTGGCCCGTGGTGGTGTCGGGTGCCTTAGTCTTTGTGACATCTATGGCACGCCGCTCCATCTGCGGGATGTAGTCTAGGGCCTCTTCCTCTACCTCCCGAGGCCCTCGAGACGTAGTCGGCAACCGCCAAGCCGTGCACAGCTGCACTTGATGCAACCGGGCTCTCTTCATGGCGGATATGATCACCGCCCTACATTAATCTCCAGCCCTTTCATCAGGCATACTGACATACGATCCAGGTCACATCCGTCATGTGCAACCCCCGGAATCAAAACGAGGCAAATAATTTTTAGCGGTCGGCTTCCTGTTCATCTGCCGAATAGGGGTATCCGATGATAGCCCCTCTCCTTGTGTCTGCTCGGTGACCGTCGATCGAGCTCCACACAATGTGCGTCTGATATCCGCAAGGTGGAGTGATATTGTTTACCCAGTACGTGGGCATCGGAGTGTTTGCCTTGATGTAGCATTGAGGTGGTGAGGCTCCAAGTGTGACAATCAGCCCCTTATCTTGATGGTGTGACTCACGAGCGTCGGGTTCCGGTTGGCATAGAATTCCCGAATCAAGTGCAGATTCACTCCTTGGGCTTGTCAAAAATGAAGCGCAGCCCGGCGGTGTCAATCCATTGTACCATGCGGGGGAACTCACGTACTTAAACGGGTCCCTTGCAATATGCTCTCGAGGAGATATTTGTTTTCCTTGTGCTTAGTGTACATATACCTTCCTGTCACCCATCTAGTTCCATATTGGCGGCGCTGGCCCGCGTGGAACCACTGGTGCTGCTAGGACTGCTGCTCCCGGTCTCAACCGTTTCCTTAGGCGCCTGATGTAGATGCGCCCTTACCATATCTGCCTGCTTCTCCATTGTTCTGTCAAGAAAGCAGGACAGTCCCAATGTCGAGTCAAATTAAACTTAGCTTCGACTAAGGTTGGGTTTGGCTCGGCCACCCCACACTTAGTCTTCAACCTCAAATTCAGTATTACGGCAAGAACAACTTTATTTCTAATTTACAAAAACACGAAAAACTAAAACAACTAAAACACAAACAATATTTGCCTCGTACATTAAATCAAACGGTATACGCATTGTACTACTCGGACTTCTTTGACTAACTCCACAATATTACCGACGATCACAATTTCATCTGAGCACTTGCAATGAAAGAAAAAAAAAGAGAAAAAACAACTATGCAATTATACAAACCTATGCTATCTACCCGTTTCTTGTATACTACCATTCCACTCCCCGAAAATCCGTCGATTTTTCTTTCGCATATTACACAGATAATGCAACCAACTCATTTCACCCAACATATACACAACCACAAGAATTCACAATTCGCAAGTTTTCACAATTTCATGTTCAATTCCAACCCTAGCTATAATTTTCCTGAAAGTCGATCAAGCGCATATTTTTATCGATTCATACCATTACAAGGATATTACGAACATAAATTAACAATACTTGAATGAATTTGAGTTCAATTCTACCCAGGCTATGGTGTACTCATACCTCATGCTAAATGAAAGAAATTCGACCAAAATCGAGATAGAAGTTATGACGTACCTTTTAATTGAAGAACCGAAAAACTTGGCCAGTATACACCCGGGCAGTGACACGTTGAGGGAGATGGGATTTTGGGAGGTATGTCGCGGAGAGTGCGAGAAAATGAGAAAAAATGAGGATTTCAGGTTAAAGTGGGATTTTCGCGCGGGTCGCCCGGTGACCCGGTGTGACCCGGCGCGATTAACACGTCAACGTGTCACGAGTGCATCGCGGGAGCCTTTGCCTCCGTGACACAGCGGGCCATCGCAGGCGGTGCAGGTTTGTAAAATTCCAGTATTTTTTACCTTCAACTTATCCCACGGAGGGTAACGGAGGCCCTCCTCCAGCGACACCCAGACACCCATCGCCCCTTGAGCTCCTTTGTTTTGCCACTTAAAAAAAAAAAATTCTTACCTCGTTTTCTCCTTTTGCATTCCTTTGCATTTTTTTCTCCGATCAGCTTTGTAACATATCTTACAACAAGAACTTCGGTTAGAATTCCAAGGTTTGACGAACATAATATTTTATTTTTCTATTTACACACCTATACATACATACATATATAAAAAAACTTTTTTTTTCTTTTTTCTTTTTTTTTTATGTACAATTTTACAAACAACAATTCACGGGTTGCCCCCTCCCGTTACGGCGCCTGGTTACCGTCTCGGCTCGACGTGTAGTTCATTCCGCCCCTAGGGTGACCGGACGTTTTCTCACGAACACGTCCTCACCCTGTCAAGCCTTTTGGGGGTTTTCCCATTAACTCTCGAGACTCAAAGCCCTAGAAACATCCGGTTGCTCAAGCACATTGATGACAGAGTTCTGATACACGGCCGGGAGCTTGGTGGCCTTGTACACATCAGACACCTCCACCTTGTCATGTACTCGCATAGTTAGGTTGCCCTGCGGCTACATCTGTGCCTTTCCGGTCGCCAAGAAAGGCCGTCCTAAAATAAATAGGACTTCAGCGTCTGGCTCAAAATCAACACAACAAAATCTATCGGGAAGATTAGGGAGCCGACTTGCACTAACGTCATCTACAATACCATCTGGTCTTGCCAAAGGAACGATTCGCGAGAAGCAAGATCCTTTGTTGTAGGTTTGGGACTCCCTAGCCCCAACTTCTGGAATGCCGAGGTCGGCATCAAGTTAATGCTCGCTCCCAAATCACACAATCCGCGAGCTAGGATACTTTGCCCGATTATTATCTGAATATGAAGCTCCCATGGTCTTTGAGCTTCGTAGGCAATCGGTTCTGTATCCGGGAAGTGCACTCCTCGTAAGAGCCACCGTGGCATACTCGGTAAGCCTGCTTTTGTTGGCCACGATGTCCTTTATGTACTTTGCATACTTAGGCACTCCTGCAAAACATCAACAGAGGTAAGTTGTCAATAGTGTACTGTTTCGCCTCCATGAACTTTGAAACACGCCTCCTCCTTCTTTAATCGTTGAGACGGGGTGGAGGTCTTTCGATTCAGCATCCTTGTGCTTCCCCCTCTCATCATTCTGCTCTCTCTCCCTTCTGCTGCTCCGGCGTTGAGGTGGTCTTTACGGTTCCACCTCCTTGGCGCAAACCACTCCCTCGTGGTCCAACTGCATTTACTGCTTGCAGGGTTGGGGTCGTAATCGTGGGAAGTCCTCCTCTAGGCCTGGTGTTCTGGGCTCCAGCAAACTGCCCAAGCCCGATACTCCGGCACTTGTGGTAGCTAGGCGATTATTCTTGACTCGGCTGCCAATTTGACAGTGGCTACGAATTGAGCTTGACTAGCTATCAACGTCTTGAACATCTCTCAACGCTGGGTGATGGCGGTGGAAGAGGTGCATTGTTGTTTCTATACTGTGCCTGATGGTTTTGGCCCTCCTTGATTCCTCTGCATACCACGACTCGAACTCTGTCACGATGGTTATTTTGCTACCCCAAGAGAAATTCGGGTGACTCCTCCGAGTTAGAGTTGTAGTTGTTCCCATAATGTTGGTGATTGTTCCTTTGTGCATTACCGACAGGATTCACCGAGTCTGGATTTTCACCACAACACACAGCTGAGTGTTCATTGCTTCCACACACTTCACACCAAATGCGCTTACCTTTGCATTTGTTGGGGCTTGAGACTGACTCAAGCTCATGTTGCGAAGTGGAGTGTTTAGTTGATTAAGGTAGCTATACGTACCAGCGATAGCTGTAAAGCCCATCCACTTCAAGACTCCAGCTTCTTTCCTTGCTCCTCCCCTTGAAGAGTCCGCATTCCACTCCGGATTTCCTGCGAAATACGATTAAGCAAAGTATAAAGCTCCTCGTAAGTCTTTTCTAATGCTTGTCCCAGTACTTGAATCCGGCAAGATTTTGTGTGGGGTTCCAAACCCTCTATAAAGTGTGCACCAGCACATCATTGGATTGATGGTGATGAGGACAGTCCCACAACAGTGATTTGAATCTCTCCCAAGCTTGATACAGATTCTCTCCTTCTTTTTGTTTGAAACTTAGAATTTTGACTTCTAAGTCTTAACACATTTACGGAAGAAGAATCGGATCAAGAACTTCTTTTGCAAGATCATCCCATGTGGTTATAGAGTTAGGTGGTACAGCTTTCAACCACCTCTTGGCTTCTCCCAAAGTGAAAATGGGAACAGTGTAAGCCTGACATAGTCTGTTGACACTCCGGCGGGGATGTAAGTGTCACTTATCTCCAAAAAATTTTGAAGATGTTGTTGTGGATCCTCGTGAGGGGAGACTGTGAACTGCCCTTGTGCCTGTACATTTAGCTCAAACCTCCCCTCCTGGCTCAGGTTTGCGGATGCTAGATGTGACATTACTAGCATGTGGGATTGCCACATCATGAACCGGCCTGTTTGCCATTTCCTCGGGCACTAATACGCCGCACAAGTGAGGGGATTCTGTGGTTGCTCCAATAATGGTTTGTACGAGCAACTGCAATTTTTCCCTAGAGCTTCTCTCCGTTGGCGATTGAATTGTCTTTCCGGCTCTAAGGATGGATCCACCAAACCTTTGTCTCTTGCTAGTATTCAGCAGAAGTCTGTTATCTGCAAAATACGGGCTAGACCAAGTTGTCAACAATAAAATACTGAAATAGCAAACTAACACTTTTAAGAAAAATTAAAAATTTCACCAATTGCACAGTCGACAGCGGCGCCAAAAAGCGGTAGTACAAGTGTACGGGTTGTACAAGTAATATAGTGGCCCTTTTAGAACAGATGTCAGACCCACGAGGTGGACTACGGTAAAACCTTCTGAAGTGTTAATTTACTAAAACGCTAATAATGAAGACAAGTGTAAAGAACATATGTTTTTATATTTTGGAAACTTTTTATACTAAAGTAAAATATTTATACAATTTGAGTCTGAACTATGAATGAGCATGCTGGAAGCTCAAACGAACATGTAAAAAGAAACTAATCATCGATCTACGTGGTTTATCTTTTCTCAGGTTGCTAGTCGGAACTTATGCCTATATTAAAACTCTCGTATTTAACCCAACTTAAGAATCATGAACCTTCCACCCTACATTTCTTGATAAGAAGAAATTCATGTTCTAGCCATACAAAACCGATTCCACACTTGACTAATACGACTTTGAGGTATATTTCTATCACAGAGTAAATCAATTCTCAATTCCCAAACTAAGAAAAGATCATATCCTATTAATTCACAACTTTCAGTTACATTGCCCTCTCAGGTGAAACTGGACTTTTTAGTTACCACATTAACATTGGCCAGATATTAATGCAGTAAGAACAAGAATTAAAATAGAACAACCATAGAAGAAAAGATGAAACAACCGAGATAATCAACAATTACAATTTCAATACAATTGTTCATAACCTCCGACAAAGAAAATTAGCCACTCATTTTTGGATTGAACATTGTTAAATGAATGTAAATCATGCAAACAATTGAAAGAAAGAAGAAAGGGATAGAGAGAAAACCCTAAGAATTTTCTTCCTCTCTGCGCGTAACCCACGTTCTTGCTCCACGAAATCCGAGGAATTATTAAGAAATGAACCTAAGTGTTCTATTTATACTAGGGATATTTTTCCCGAAATAACCAAGCAACGTGTCGCAGGTGCATCACGGAGCACTGCCTCCGTGACACGGTGCAAGCAGCCAGGGCTTTTTCGGAAGTTGGCCGCCCGGTCGAAAATTGCTCCCAACGTGGCATGGCGTACAGCGCGGGAGCATGCCCAGCGTGCCCACGGTTGCAAACGCGGACCTTCACTGGAATGTCAATGTCTGGGAAATTAATTCCAACGTGCCGCGGCTTGATCGCGGACCCTCTCGGGAATTTCTTGAATTTATATCTCCGAGAATGAGAATGCATCCCAGCGATAGCAGCGTATCACAGCTCCATCGCGGGCTTCTCCACCTGCTTCCTTGCTAGTTCCCGAGTCCATCTCCGATTTCTCCCAACATGCATCTTAACTCCATAAAAGTATGTTTTACACCTTAGAAACAACGCTAATCATGTTAGTTGAAGTATAAATTTCACGCACCCACCACAATTTACATGCGAATGTACCTACAATTTACATGCGAATGTACACACATTGTTGGATAAACAAGGTAAAAGCGATGCATTTGAGTATCACTTGGGCATATAAATATGCCCCTGATCAACGGAACCTAGTATGATCCATGGTATCCTACTATGAGTCGTACCTGGCAATCATACTAGAAATCTGAAAAGGGTTAAGTCTAAAGGATACTGTACAACCCTTACTACGACTCATGGAATCAACTTACGGGTCATACCATGAGTCCTGAAAAAATAGAGAACAATGATTTTTAAGGAATATCCTCATACGACTCATGGTACGGATCGTACCTTCATGGTATGAGTCGTATCTCAAAGTCGTGACTGTGACCTGAGATGTTATGAGTCTCAGTATAGATCGTTCCTTCTAGGTACGACTCGTACTATAGACTCGTGAAAAAATTCAGAGGACATTTTTTTGTTTTCTTTTTCTCAGATATGAATTTCTAACCCTTTTTCTCCAAAGGTACAATGACTTTAAAGAAGAAAGCAACCAAATCCGCCAGGTCAGAGATAGCTGGAGGTCATTGAACGATGAGCCCTCCAACTCTGAGCATGTAGACACCTCTCCTAGTGGTTCCGTGGAATAATACAGGGTCGATACATCTGACACCGATGGGGCCCGAACCACTAGGGAGAAAGCTAAAGCCTAAGCCGAGGCGGCCACTGCCACATCCGCTGATGCTCCCCAGTCTGAGGAGGGAGATGAGGAATGAGTTCAAGAGTCCGGTAGAATCTTTAATGATGATGAGAGATCCGAGGAGGCCCAATCCAGCGATGGAGATAATGAGTCCAGATTCGATGATAAGGCAACCAATGATGAGGGAGAGCAAACTCTGCCTAGGGAGAACTGCCTATTCAGTGGAGAGTACCCGGGGTGCAAGAGAACTATGAGCAGGTTCTCTCTCTCACCGCCAAGAACCACCCTAGGCAGAATATTCAAGAAGAGTCGCGGATCCTCACTAATGCACTGAATGAGGTAGAGGAGATGAAGCGTATATTTAGTTTCTATGGATTTGAGTGGATGGCTAGAACCCTTGATCGATACACTTCAAAGATCGTCCGAGAGTTTTATGCCAATTATTTGGCTACCATAGAGCAGAAAGCAAAGGAGGGGTAGTAATTGAAGGATTAGCCTAAATTGGAGAGTATAATGGTACGAGGCCGCACTGTTGATATATCCGAGCGTACTATTGCTCGGGTATTAATGGGCCTCAGTTCATACCACCATATACTACACAGAGTTTGACTACCAGGTGGACACTATGAAGAAGATCAAGTAGTTAGGTATCGAGGAGAGGAAAAGTTAGATTAAGTGGCTGTCTGGGGTCATTGCTCAGGATAAAGAAGATGCATAACGGGTGACTAGTGGAAAGAAGGTCACCAAAAAATCACTAAATTTCATAGAAAAGGCCTGTTGGATGCTAGTTCACCACAAGTTGGCACCAACCGTGAACAACACCACTCTCAGTGCAGACAGAGCAGCATTGGTGGTGTGTATCATGTCAAGTACGCCATCAACATTATGAGGGTCATTACAGAGAAGATCTGGGATCGGGCTATGGGATTGAGCACTACTATCCCATTCCCGAGTCCCATGTTCATACTGTGTATGGAGGTAGGTCTGAAAGTGCAACCTAATGATGAGAGGTTGATTGGAGGATAGTGGACAGTGGACATTGGGTTAATTCAGGATGAAATGAACCCAGTGACCTAAGCATAACTTTCTACCACAGACGTGGTACCACGAGCAGTTGGGGGTGAGCAGGTTAATGCCCCCACCTCACAGGAGAAGGATGAGACATCGACTACAGAGGTTGATCCTTCGGAGGCAGCTCCCATCACCTCTATTACACCACCTATGGGCCTTCTAAGCCAGACCCCAGTAGGATACATGCTCGTGCCTCAGGAATTTCTGCATAAGATGGCAAAGAGACTGACTATGACTAAGAGAAAGGTGAAGTCTATGATGGAGAATGTGAAGCCTTGGGTGAAGGGTGAGATTAAGGCAGTTGCACGGGTCTTACATGCCATACTTGACAGCTTTGATAGACACTTCAACGAGCGCATGGCAGAGTAAACTAACACTGGTAGCCTCTGTGAGGAGTTGGGGGCTCTTTAGGGCCAAGTGACCAAGATGTCATCTCGACAACTGGAAATTCTACAGCCCCCACTCTTCTTGACCTTGATATTGGGATGGACAATGAGCTTGATTTGGCGGTATATTGGGAGCCGATCGGAGCAGAGGGAGGAAAAGGAAAGAAGAGGGTCTTAGAGGATGTTAGAGATGAGACCCTAAAGAAGAAGAGGAAGAAGGAAAAGAAGGAATGCAAGCGGGCAAGATTTGAGAGCCAGCAGATTCACGACGAGCATAGGTTGGAGCTTCT
The DNA here is from genome assembly GCA_018107945.1 of Datura stramonium. Lineage (NCBI taxonomy): Eukaryota > Viridiplantae > Streptophyta > Magnoliopsida > Solanales > Solanaceae > Datura > Datura stramonium. The sequence goes on from JACEIK010001967.1 coordinate 56,807, forward strand.
TGAGAGAGATAGACGAGCAGGTAGCTCCACCACTGCCCATGCCAAGCTTGCAGGTGGCAAGGACCCTTCGGGCGAGTCACATTCATCCCCAGTTGTTATCGAGGTCGTAGAGGTGACCACTATTGTTGAGGGGTGACTATTTCCCCCGTAGATGTATCATTAAGTGCGTCGGCCACCGCTAGCACCACGTATGCAGCAGAGGTACCACATTTGCAGAATGACAGGAGTTCTTAGTGTGCCACAGGTATGTCTCTTTCCCTTGTGCTTTTATATTATATGCTCCGGGGACGAAGCATGTTTTCAAAAGGGGAGGGGTTGTACTTGTATATTTTTGGGATTTTTGGATTCATACGAGGGTTTTTCTTGTCGTGTTTGTTTTCCCTTGGGCATTCTATCTAGTAGACTTGGCATGTTCAGGATGTTTTTGTTGAATTAGAAAGTATCTTAGGACTACTTAGCCAATAGAATGCACTAGTTTTGAAATTTTGAAAAAATGACCCTGTTTAAAATTTTTGATGGTTAGTTGTGTACTTGTTGATTGCAAAGCATGATTTCTGTGGATCTTTTTTGTGTCATTCAGTGTAGTAGCATGAGTAGTTATAGTTGGCCATGTTTGAACCGACCAGGTAGAATGAATGCAAAACATGTACCATGAGTGAGTGAGGATCAATACCTAGTTCAATACTGCATAGAGGATCTAGAACTTGCCTGATTGGTCTTTACATAGGTTTTAGGATGTTTCGTTAGGAAAGGATCATAGGCCGTTTTTGTTTAGCCCATTTTAGCTTAAATTTCCCTACCAAAATGATGTGATTCCTTTGATTGTGATTTTAACCCTTAAATGGATCATTTTTCTTTGATTAACTGATTAATCTTACCCATTTTTTATAATGAACCTGATTTGGCCTTGGTCCCTCCTTGGACATTGTGAACCTCAACCCAAGCAAAATACTTAAGTTGAAGGTGGCTAGAGTAGGGGTACATAGATCATGGAGAGGTGAAAAAGGAAAAGAAATAAAAAAGGGTTAAAAATGAGGTGTAGTGTGACAAGAAAAGAAAAAGAGCTGGAAAAAAAAAGAAAAAAAATTAAAATTAAATACAAAAGAGAAAATCTCAGAAAAAGTTGAAAATACACCACTCACATATTGCATAAATATGGAGAAAAGGGAGGAAAAAGTTGAAAAGGTGAAAAGAGTGAAATAAGTAAAAAGTGGAGCCACAAGTACGCAGTGCCAAGGAGGGTTTAGTCACTAAAATCACATATTTACCATACCCAACACGAAGCCTACATTACAAGTTGAACAAAGTCCTATAGTAATCCTATTCTGACTGTCTAAAGAGCCAAAGTACAGAAAATAAGGGCAAGCATATGGTATCTGATGTGTAATATTTGGAACTTCCTTGTGAGAGTGAGAGTCTTACTTGTTCAGTCCCAAGATTCATATTTTCATATATTTGTGAGTTTGGGACTTCATTTGCTATGAGGGTACATGGTTTGTGCTTTATTCTGCCAGTTGTCTGTGTGAAAAGCATTGGTAATAACTTGATTCTCTGCTAATAAGTAGATGACATATCTTGATCCCTGTTTATCACGGTCTATGGTCAATTGATGTGCATAGCTGATTTGGTTTACATGGAGAAGGATAAAAAGTTGTTTGTGTTCATAGTGCAAATTTTGATTGGTGTTGGCTTAGTATCCTAGGTTTATTTTCTAGTTAAGTGTCATTTTTAGTTTTTGTTTTCTTTGCCTGAGGACATGCAAAAGTCTTAAGATGAGGGTGTTGATGTGTTGTGAATTTACAGCTCTTTCGACGCTTAAAATTGGGAAAATAGCACGAACTTAGATAAGTTTATATGGATATGAGGTGTTTTTACTTTGTTTCTAGCGAAAATAGGTGTTGGAGCAAAAATATGCAAAAGTTGCAGAAAAGTATAGAAAAGCAGCCAAGTACTGATCTCAGTACGAGTTGTACCAAGATTGTATGAGTCGTACTGAGACTTGTGGAAAAGCTCAGAAGAATGGAACAAGGAAAAGGCAAAGTATGACTCTTAGTACCAGCAGTACCATCCTAGTATGAGTCGTAACTTGAGTCGTGGAATACTTCAGAGGAATTTGCACAATTGAAGTCTACTGATACAGGTGGAAACTATGAATCATAGCATCTACCTACGACTCATACCAGGAGCCGTGGAAAGCTTTAATGATTTTTGGGACTTGGAAGAACTCATGATACGACAAGTTGTTATGAGTCATAGGAGCAAGGTAAGAGGCATACCAAGACACTCGTAGAAATCTTCAGAAGATCCCAAAGTTCTCAGAGCCAAACCACAACTGGATTGTACGATACATGGGATCATGTTACGAGTCATACCAGATGCCAACACTTAGCCAATTCTGTAGAAGCCAAGGAATGTATGAGACAAGGCATGACCGTACAATCCTATTATGGGTCGTCTTATGAGTCTTAGGATGTGTCGGCGCCAGATTTGGTTATTTCCCTGTTAACTTAGGAAAAGGAATTTATCATCTATATAAATACTTTTTATTTTTCTTTTAGGTAAGGGACGGTCAGAATTAGTTAGAGTGGATTGTTATCAAGTTTGTAATCAGCTTTTGACAACATTGGAGAGCAATTCTTGAGAATCAAAACTTGGATTTCTCAGTTGTTCTTGAGTTTGTTCATCATATTTCTTGAAATATTCAAAGCAAGTTTTCTTTCAATCATCATTTTAAGTATTTAATTATGTGTTTGTCTATGAATACTAATCATAATCTTACAACCATGAGAGGCCAAAATCTCCACAACTAGGGTTATGGGAACCATGGTGGATTAACAAACTAGGGTTACACAAAGTGATTTAAAATCAATGCTAAATGCTTGTATTGTATTCTCTTTGTCTTTAATGTTTCTTAACAAAGTGCAACGTTAAGACTTGGCCAAATTCTTCACTTGCTTGAACCTAGAAAAATAGAGATTAAGAAAAGAGAATTACAACAAAGCCTTGATTTTTATGACTATTGTATAACTTGAGCTGCGGTCACAGGATAGTTAATTAGGAATAAATTGATAGCGGTTAAATTGAAATCGCTCATGATACCTAACTCGATGATTGAGTATAGTCATCCAATAGGGATGAACCATTCATTTGGATAAACCCTAGTTATTGGTTCTACAAGAAGCATTGGGATCAATCACGAGTGTAAACCCGAAGTAGTTATGAACCCATGGGGAACAGTTACCCTAGTTAACTGCAAATCTTGGTAAACAACAACTGATTTTCATGCTTGTTTTATTATTGTTTCTCTATAAACCCCCCAATTTGGAGATAACACACCAAAAAGCTTAAATACCGGCATTAGTCTAGTTCTTATCATATTCTCTATAGGTTCAACCCTAACCTCTTTGTTGGATTCTTTATTAACAACGTCCGCTTCATACTTTGTCAGGAGTGTGAGTTTGAGCATTATCAAGTACGAATCACACAATTTTATATGTTATATCATTTTATAATATAGGCTCAGGTACTCAGCCTCAACATACTCAGCCTCAACACCGCATGGTGATACTCCAGCAGCTTTAGTGGTGAGTCCTCATCTACCGAGGGGTGAAGTCCATCTTCAGTTGTGTTCATTTTATTTTAGTTCAGACATTAGAGTTAGTTGTAGGTTTGTCCCAGAAACTCATCAATTTATTTAGAAGGCTTTCAGACGATATTTATAGATTCAGCTTGGGTTTTCAAACTTTGTACAGATATTATTATTATTATCCAGTACTTGTTTATTTCCTTAGTCAACTTCCACTTTATTATGATTATTTTTAGCAGATCAGTCTTAGTAGAAATATGTTTTACCAGGGTTTGCTTGGGGTCACTTGTGATCCTAAGTATCATGTTGCGTCTAGTGTGTGAACTCGGGTCGTGACAAAGTTGGTACCAAAGCATTAGGTTTAGAGTATCTTAGAATGTCTGAAAGCCACGTCAAGTAGAGTTCTTTTCAAGGGTGTGAAGTGCGCCACACTTTTGAGGGGGAGGCTACGAGGCATTTTTAGGAAAATTCCCTTTCTTTATGATTCCTATCGTGCATAGAGTTTGACCTCTAAAATTATCCTCCTAACTCGTGCTTTACCCTTTTCAGTTAACAATTCCTCCAAAAAGGCGAAATGGAAGAAGGACCAAAAATGCTAACCAGCTAACCCCACTAGCTCCCGCAGCCCACACAGGATGAACAGGTGTCTCACGTAGAATTCTGGGCTGCTATTCAGATGTTGGCACAGGAAATGACCAACCAGGTTAATCAGCAGGTCATTGCACTAGTTAATACAAATGGGTCTGTAGCTGCTGCCAGAGTCTAAGATTTCACTCGAATGAATCCCCCAGCATTTCACTAGTCTAAAGTAGATGAGGACCTGAAGGAATTCATTGATGAGGTTTAGAAGATCACCCAAATCATGGGTGTTAACTCTGCAGAAAATGTTGATCTATCTTCCTACCAGTTAAAAGGGGTGGCTCAGATTTGGCACAAGCAATGAAGGAGGGAAAGCAAAATGGTGCAGGTCTGGTTGAATGGGTTTGTTATGGCATTCTTGGACAGGTTCTTTCCCCAGGAATTAAGGGAAGCTAAGGTTTTTGAATTTTATGAATTTGAGGCAGCACAACATGACAGTACAGGAGTACACATTGAAGTTCACTCAACTATCGAGATATGCTCCAGAAATAATTGTTAAGCCGAGGGCTCACATGCTCAAGTTCATCAATGGAGTCTCAGACTTGGTGGTCAAGGAATGAGGGATAGCATGCTCATCAAAGACAGACCTCTCTAGTATAATCATTTGTAATACCCCGAAAGTGCCCAAGACTAGACTCGGGAATTCAAAATGAGAACAGCAGAAAAATCTGAGATTTTGACTCAGAACGACTCATGGTATGAGTCATGGGAATGAGTAACGACCTATAGGAACCACCTGTAATCAGACTCTGCAGTAGGAGGCTCAGTAGTAACGAGTCCAGGGATGACCCGATGGGTGATGTAACGGGTCGTGGGTTGAAGTCATTGTTTGTCTCTATGATACCAGGGTTGGATGGTACGAGTCTTAATACGACTCATTGTAAGGAACAACGAGTTGTGGTAAGCACTTGTTAGGAGCTGCAATGAAAATTAGCACAGAGGCAACGGATGGGTCCAACAACCCATGGTTTGGAGGTACGATTCGTTGGTTGACTCATGGTGAAAGTTTCAGAAACTGTACTTGTGGGGTCAGTGGTGATGACGAGAGGACACAACGGGTCATTATGTCGAGTAATGACTCATCCTATTGAGTCGTCGTTTGAATGTCTGAGAACTGAGGAAATTTTGGAAGGAAGTAACGGATAGTGACCACGAGTCATGGGAATGAGGTACCACTCGTAGTATGAGTTGTGGTCACTAGTAGTGCCTATTTTTTAGATTCTTCATTAAGGGTATTTTTGTAGATCATAAGCTCTAAGGCCCTAAAATACGTCATTTAAGCTCAGTTAGGAGGGTTTTAAGGCTGATTAACCTATTCTAACCCATTCCCTCCCCATGCATGCAAACTAGAGGATTTCTAAGGGAAGATCAAGCCTAGAACTCCCCAAATTTTTCTCCAATTCCTTTGGGATTTTAAGGGAGAGTGTAAGATCATATTATCCAAGTATGTAGGGTTGTGAATGAGAGTTCCTCTTCGCTCTCATGCCCCAATTTCCCTTTATATCCATGAATTCAAGTATTTAAGTAAATTTGATGATCCTATGGGGTTTTAAGCCCAAACTTATGGAATTCTCTTTGATTTGGTTATGGGTCTATTCCCTTCATGTTCTAAATATTTCTTTAAGATCTATAGGTAGATTTTATATTTAAATTGATTATTTATTTTATGATTTCAAATCTCAATCAATCTATACCCAATCATGCAAGGTTTCATGAAAAGTCAAGTTATGGGTCAATTCCCTTCATGTTCTAAATGTTTCTTTAAGATCTATAGGCAGATTTTATATTTAAATTGATTATTTATTTTATGATTTCAAATCTCAATCAATCTATGCCCAATCATGCAAGGTTTCATGAAAAGTCAACTTATGATTCTATTATGATTTTGATCTTACTAAGCCTAAACTATGATTTATGATTCATGTTACGATTTCTCTTCAAGTACGCTTCATGGATTTATGGATATCAAGTATATGAATTTTCACAAGTATGCATGGTCTTCATGATTTATGAATTTATGATTCTTGGCCGACTCACGACCCCTTATTCGTGGCTAATCATGAATTTCAAGTATGATCAAGTATGTTATGATTTATTTGTCCATGAACTTCATGAATGATTTCATGATTACAATATGAGCCTCATGTGCATGTTTTTGGGAGCAGTGTCCAGCACCGAGTTAACCCGGTGTTCAAATAAACCCCATGGTCTCAGAACTACGTGTCACCGTAAGTATATACATACATTTTTGGATCCCTTGTGATATCACAGCATGCACGTCCCTTGCCTGGCAAGCCTGGGATAGCTCTGCCCACTTGAGCAAAAAGTTGGGGCATCATGTAAGCTCTATCATGATGGTGTCGGTTAAGACGAGTCCTCCCATTGTTCCTCATATTTATGCATTGTCATATTTATGTTACTTTGGTTCAAGTTATGTTTTTATAAGGTATCTTTTATGACTATGATTATGACTAGATTATGAACGGTTTGAAAACCTTGAGCCCTCATGTCTATATTATGATATTTACTTCATGTTCATGTTGTCCTACTCTTATGTATTTTGAACTATCCGTTTTACTTACCTTGCATACTCAGTACATTTTAAGTACTTACCGCACACTCTATGTTGTATCATTTCATGATACAGGTCCGAGGGATCAATCTCAGCCGCACCATTAGTCCTATTTTCCCCTCAGGCCTGTTAGCCAGAGTTGGTGAGTCTGTATCCTTCGAGGATATTCAACTATCCATTGATATGTTATTTCAGTTTTTAGATTTTTTTGTTGATCTAGTTGGGGATGCTCTCCCATCAGCTCATCAGTTATGTTAGAGGCTTTTCAGAAAATATGTAGAAAATCAGCTTGTTAGTGTTGATTTTGTTTTAGATTGATATGTATATAGACTTCCGCTTAAGCATGTTTTATTTTATCAGTTTCCGCTTGTTGTATGCTCTTAACCATTATGTTCATGCCATGGGTCGACTTGGAGCCTCTCGGGGTTTCTTGTCCCGTGTCTCTATCCGAGCCTATGTTCGGGTTGTGACATCATTCATAAACAGCAGATAGAGGTAGAGAAGTTGAAGGAGATAGAGAGGGAGAGTAAACGGGCTAGAATATGCCAATTTGAGTATTCTCGGCAGTGGTAGTCACCCCCAGAAGCAACAGCAACAGAGGCCTCTAGCACCTTCTTCATCCAGTGCCCCATCTTCCAAGCCCCATAAGAATAGGAGGGATAGGACATCTATCTCCCAGTCCCAGAGTCGTGTCTCCAGCAACTACACTTTTCCAACATGTCCTAAGTGTGGCATGAACCACCCGAAAGAATGTCATCTGGGCAAGGATGGTTGTTTTAGGTGTGGCAAGCTGGGTCACAGATTGAGGGGTTTCCCATCAACAGAACGAGGAAAGGCCTAGTCCACTATGTCAGCAGCTCCGCCAGGTCGTCCAACTCAACAGGGTACTACCTCAGGTACAGGTGGTGGTCAGCGCCAAAACTGTTTCTATGCTTTATCCTCTCTTCATGACCAGGAGAACTCACCTGATATAGTTGTGTCTCTTTCAGATAGATGTGTATGCTTTTCTAGATTCGGGAGCCACACTTTCCTTCATAACTCCTTACATTGTTGTCCAGTTTGATATAACTCTAGAAATTCTTTCAGAGTCATTTTAGTCTATACTCTAGTTGGTGAGTTAGTTAGAGCTAGCCAAGTGTATAGGGATTGTCCGGTCACTGTGTTGTATAAAGTCACCTCAATTGATCTAGTAGAGCTATACATGGTTGACTTTGACCTTATTCTGGGCATGGACTGGCTACATTCTTGTTGTGCTTCAATTGACTACAGAACCAGGGTCGTCAGGTTTCAGTTTCCTAACGAGACAGTCCTAGAGTGGAAGGGTATCACTTCAGCGCCTAAGGGTCATTTCATTTCATAGGTTAAGGTTAGAAAGATGATCCCTAAGGGGTACATCTACCACCTAGTTAGGGTCAAAGATTCTAGTTCTGAGACCCCGACACATCAGTCAGTTCCAGTTGTAAATGAGTTTCCTGATGTGTTTCCTGAAGATCTCCCTGGAGTCCCTCCCGAACGGGAAATAGACTTCGGCATAGACCTTCTTCCAAATACCTAGCTTATCTCTCTCCTTACAGAATGGTTCTAGCTGAGCTTAAGGAGTTAAAGGAATAGCTGAAAGACTTTCTAGATAAGGGCTTCATCAGACCCAGTATCTCTCCATGGGGTGCCCCAATCCTATTGGTGCGAAAGATGGTACACTCAGAATGTGCATCGACTACCGTCAATTGAACAAAGTCACAATCAAGAATAGATATCCTCTACCAAGGATTAACGACTTGTTTGACCAACTTCAGGGAGCTAGTTTTTTTTCAAAGATAGATCTCAGATTAGGATACCACCAAATCAGGGTCAGAGAATGTGACATTCTAAAAATAGCTTTCAGCACTCGGTATGGTCACTACGAATTCGTAGTTAAGTCTTTTGGACTAACCAATGTTCCTACAGCTTTTAGGGATCTGATGAACAGAGTATTCAAGTCGTACCTGTATATGTTCGTTATTGTCTTTATAGATGATATTCTGGTTTACTCCAGTACAGAGGAGGGGCATGCACACCATCTAAGAATAGTTTTGCAGACTCTTAGGAACCGCCAGTTGTTCGCCAAATTTAGCAAGTGTGAATTCTAGCTTAAATCGGTTGCCTTCCTCGGCCGTATGGTCTCCAAAGAGGGAATTCAGGTGGATCCTCAAAAGATAGCGGTAGTTAAGGACTGGCCAAGACCCACTTCTCCATCAGACATTAGAAGTTTCTTGGGTCTAGCCGACTATTAAGACAGTTCATTGAAGGGTTCTCCTCTATTACCTCCCTTTTGTCCAAACTAACTCAAAAGAAGGTATAGTTTCAATGGTGTGATGCATGTGAGAAGAGCTTTCAGGAGCTTATGACTCGACTCACTACATCCCCAGTCCTGACTTTGCCAGAAGGTTCAAATGGGTTTGTGATATATTGTGATGCCTTTAGAGTTGACCTCGGTTGTATTCTGATGCAACATGGCAAAGTCATAGCTTCTGCTTCCAGATAGCTCAAAGTTCATGAAAAGAACTATTCAACTCATGATCTTTCATTGGAAGCGGTAGTATTCTCTTTGAATATTTGGAGACACTATCTCTATGGGGTTCATGTGGATGTTTTTACTGATCATAAGAGTTTATAGTATGTGTTCAGCCCAAAGGACCTGAATCTGTGTCAGAGAAGGTAGTTAGAGTGGTTGAAAGACTATGACATGAGCATTTTGTATCACCTGGGTAAGGACAACATAGTGGCTGACACCCTCAGTAGATTGTTTATAGGGAGTGTTGCTCATGTTGAGGATGGTAAGAAAGAGCTGGTTTAGAGATGTTCACAGACTTATTTGATTAGGGGTCCAGTTGGTTAACTCAGTAGAAGGTGGAGTTGTAGTCCAAAGTAGGTCAAAATCCTCCCTGGTGGTAGAGGTTACGTCAAAGCAGGATGAAGACCCAATTTTGCTCAACTTGAAGGAAGAAATCCTAAGGAAAGAGGTGGAACCATTCTCCAAAGGGGGAGATGGTGTGCTCCATTACCTGGGAAGGTTGTGTATTCTAGATGTAGATGACTTGAGGCAGCGGATATTAACAGAAGCTCACAACACTAGGTACTCTATCCAGCTAGGTGCCACCAAGATGTACCGTGATCTACGGGAAGTCTACTGGTGGAATGGCATGAAGAAGGACGTTGCAGAATTCGTGGCTAGGTGCCTAAATTGCCAGCAGGTCAAGGTTTACTATCAGAGACCTGGGGATATGACTCAAGATATCAACATTACTACTTAGAAGTGGGAAGAGATAAACATGGACTTCATCATGGGTTTACCACGTACTAGCCGATAGCATGATTCAATATGGGTGGTTATGGACCGGATGATTAAGTCGGCATATTTCCTACCAGTTAAGATAATAGACTCAGCAAAGGATTATGCTAGGCTATACATTCGAGAGTTAGCAAACTGCATAGAGTTCCTTTTCCCATCATTTCAAATAGGGGTACTCAGTTCACCTCGCACTTCTGGAAATCATTTCAAAATGGACTTGGTACTTAGGTCAAGCTCAGCATAGCTTTTCACCCATAGACAGATGGCTAGGCTGAGCAGACTATTCAGACCGTGGAGGATATGTTGAGAGCTTGTATGATCAATTTCAAGGGCATATGTGATGATCACCTACCTTTCATCGAGTGTGCATACAACAACAGCTACCAGTATTCAGATGGACCCGTTCAAGGCATTATATGGTAGGAGGAGTAGATCTCCTATAGGGTGGTTTGAGGTTGGTGAAGCTACTTTGATAGGACCTAATTCAATACATAAGGCTATCCAAAAGGTTCAACTTATTAGGGAACGGCTAAAAACAGCTCAAAGCCGACAAAAATCGTATACAAATGTAAGGAGAAGGGAGTTGGAGTTTTTTGTGGGTGATTAGGTATACCTGAAAATTTTACCTATGAAAAGGGTGATGAGATTCGGGAAGAAAAGAAAGCTCAGTCCTAGGTATGTTGGTCCTTACAGAATCCTGAGATGCATTAGCAGCGTGGCTTATGAGTTGGATTTGCCTACTGAATTAGCATCGGTGTATCCAGTCTTCCATGTTTCCTTGTTGAATAAATGCATCAATGATTCGACCTCTGAAGTTCCTTTAGAGAGCGTTGGTGTAAAAGATAGTCTCTCTTACAAAGAGGTCTTAGTTCAAATTCTAGACCATCAGGTTCGCAAGCTGAGAAACAAGAAGGTCACTTCGGTAAAAGTTTTATGGAGGAACCAGCTAGTTGAGGGGGCCACGTGGGAAGCTGAAGCAGATATGATGACTAAATACCCTCATTTTTTTCCTTCCAGCTCAATTTTAGCGTCAGGTACAAGTTTCCTCCTAAACACTCTATTCATCTCTTTTGTCAAGATCATGCATATTAGTTCCTTTCATGTCATGGCATGGTGGTACATTTCATGAATTTAGTTCAGTCATGTATTTCAACCCAGAGTTAGTCACTCCATTAGTTTCAGTCTATAGTTCTCAGTTCTGGTATTACAGCTCCTTCCCTACTCTTTTAAGCCTAGTTAGCCTCCATTTGAGAATGAATATTCCTAAGAGGGATGGATATATTGTAACACCTCAGACCTAGAGTGAAATATTGCTGCAAAGAAATGAAAGTTACAGACCTAGCACCTGAGTGACGAGGAAGAGATCAGCATTTATTTCATCATAGGGTTACCTCGCACACGTTGACAACATGACTCTATATGGGTGGTTGTAGAGCTATTGACTAAGGCAACTCATTTTCTACCGGTCAAAACTACTAACTCAATGTAGGATTATGCCAAATTGTACATTAGGGAGTTAATTCGGTTGCATGGAGTGCCCTTGTCCATCATATCATATAGAGGTACTTAGTTTATTTCCCAGTTTTGGAGGTCGTTTCAGAAGGGTCTTGCTACTCAGGTCAAGCTTAGCACAACTTTTCACCCGCAGATAGATGGTCAGGCTAAGCGGACTATTCAGACTCTTGAGGATATGTTGAGAGCATGCGTTATTGACTTCAAAGATAGTTGAGATGATCATTTACCTGTTATCGAGTTTGCTTACAACAACAGCTACCACTCCAGCATTCAGATGGCTCCGTTTGAGGCTCTTTATGGGCAGAGATGTAGATCTCATATTGGTTGGTTTGAGGTAGGTGAGGCTACATTGAAAGGGCCAGGTTTAGTTCATGAGGCTATGGAGAATGTTCAGCTTATAAGGGAGAGGCTGAAAATAGCTCAGAGTCGTCAAAAGTCCTATGCTAATGTGAGGAGGAGAGAACTGGAGTTTGAAGTTGATGATTAGGTGTTTCTGAAGGTGTCTCATGTGAAAAGAATGATGAGTTTCATAAAGAAAGGGAAGCTTAGTCCCCGATATGTTGATCCCTATAGGATTGTGAGGTGTGTTGGCAAGGTGGCTTATGAGTTGGAGCTACTAGCGGAGTTAGCTTCGCTACATCCAATTTTCCATGTATCATTGTTAAAGAAGTGCTTTGGTGATCCGACTTTGGTTGTTCTGGTGGGAAGGATAAGCTATGAGGAGGTACCAGTTGAGATCCTTGATCGTCAGGTTCGGAAGTTAAGGAACAAAGAAGTAGCTTTGGTGAAAGTTTTCTGGAGGCAACAGCTTGTTGAAGGAGCTATGTGGGAGGCCGAAGTAGATATGATGGCTAGATACCCACATTTATTCCCTTTTGACTCGGTTCTAGCATGAGGTATCAGTTTTCTCCTTAGTACTCTATTCAATTTCATATCTAGTTCATATCTCTCAGTTTCCTTTATGCCAGCGCATGTATGTGTGATTCATGAATTCAGTTCAGTCATGTATATCAATCCGGAGTCAGTCACTCCATTAGTTTTCAACTTTAGTTGTTCAGTTTTGGTATTGCAGTTCTTTCCCCAGCCTTCCAATATGTTTATTCTACATTCGAGCATGAATGTTTCCAAGGGGGAGATAATGTAACGCTCCAAAAGTCCATAAGATCAAATCTGAGTTGAAATAGAGAAAATGGAAAAATCTGTACCAGGTCGCAAGACGAGTCGTCAAATGACTCAAGGTTTGTGAAAATGTTATTTTCTTAGACAATCATGACGGATTAAGGAAACAACTCATCATTTTTCCTAATGAGTCGTTAAGTGACCCATTATTTGATCAATAGTGGAAAATTCTAGTGTACTTCATGGATTAACTAAACGAGTCAGCAAATGACTCATCAATTTCCTAATGAGTCATCAAACAACTCATCATATCTGGCAGTATGAGACTTTCTGTCAAATCATTAAGGGCATTTTCATAATTTCTAAACTCTTAAGTCCTAAACTATGTCATTTTAAGCTCTGTTAGGAGAATTTTAAGGGGGTTTAACCAATCCTAATTCATTCAACTCCCATGCATGCAAGATTAGAAGTTTTCCTTTGAAGATCTAGCTTGAAACCCTTCAATTCTCCTCTAAATCTCTTGGAATTTCAAGAAAAGTTGAGAATCAATTTACCTAGGTATATAGGGCTATGAATAAGAGCTTCTTTCACTCTCATGCTCAAAATTCTCTTCAATTCTATGAATTTAAGTTCTAGATCAAGTTCGTGATCTTATGGGGATTTATCCTAATTTTTATGAAATTCTCTATGATTTATCAATGGGTCAATACCCCTAATGTTTCAAAGCATGTTTTAAGATCTATGGGTATAGTTTATACCTATTTTGATTATTAATCCATGATTTCAAATTTTAGAAAGTTATGCCCAATTATGCAAGTTTTCATGAAAAGTCGAGTTATGATCTATGTTTCCAAGTATGATATGATTTTTAGCATGAAAAATTGTTTATGATTTACTCAAGGATATATTTATGATATTTTACTTATGATGTCTATTTCATGCAAGTATGATGTTAATACTTGGGCTATACCACTCAAGTTAAGCAGATTTCATTATTTAGCCAAGGCTAATAAGTTAAGTTATTTCACGTTTTGGAGTCAAGACTCCCCATATGTTAATATTTAAGTTATGATTTGATATATGATTATATGATCATTATGTATGTTTTGGGAGTAGTGTCTAGCACCGAGTAGGCTAGGGGTTCCAAGGTTCCCCAGTCTCATGAACTACGCGCCAATGTAGGTATACTTTGGGGCCTCTCAAGAGAGTGTTTCCCCATCCCAAGGGCACATCATGATATCACACCTTACTTAATACTTTTCCCTGGCAAGGCTTAGGATGGCCCTCCTCCACGTGGGCAAGACGTGGGATCATCATGCGCTCATACATGGTGGTTGTCGGTTAAGACGAGTCTCCCATTGTTCCTCATGATTTCAGTAATGTATATATTATAAGATATAATACCATGTTTTCAGCAGGTTTGATCCAAGTATCAGTCTATGAGCTTTTACTTATAATTTTAGATATGGAAAGCCATATGCATTTATTAAAGTTATGAGATCCAGTTATGTTTATTCATGTTTTCAGATATCAGCATGCAGCTTTTACTCTTAGAATCTCATGATGTTATGATTTAAGATATGCATGATTTCATTTTTACTTACTCAACCTATTTTACTTACCTTGCATACTAGGTACATTCCAAGTACTGACCGCATACTCTATGTTGTATCGTTTCATGATACAGGCTTAGACATTCAGACTCAGTCCCGCCGCTAGCCAATTTCCAAAGTATACCCCAGACAACTGTGTTGGTGAGTCCTCATCCTTTGAGGACCTTCAATTAGATAAGTTTTATCATTTTCAGTTTCAGACTTGTAGTGAGCTAGTTGGGGTGTTGTCCGATCAGCTCGTCAGTATGTTAGAGGCTTTTCTGGTATAGTTTGTATATTCAGATTCAGATTTAGTGTTATGATATTTCTGTTGGATAGATGTTTATTTTTAAAACTTCCGCTATTTCAAAATTTTGTTTTCTGCTTTGCTTATGTTGAGCTTCAATTATCATGTTCATACCATCGGTCAACTTGGAGTAATTTATGGTTCTAGGTTTTGTGTGTCGGTCTGGGCCTATGTTCGGGTCATGACAGTCATTCCCCATGGTAGTAGCTCTATGATTTGTTAGGTCTTGTTTTGTAGTAGTTAGTATTCATGATGACCGACGACTTAGATGCTTTGTGATGTTGGATAATCTATTTGTCTCTGGTAGTTGAGTTTTTCGTTTATTTTTAGAGTCAAAATTTTCAAATTTTTTGTTTTTGTATGTCGTCATAGAGTAGTGATCCTTCCCTATGATAGATGGATGATGGTTGTCTTAAGGGAATTTAGTCACATTTTCTTAATTTATGTTGGAGTCGGACATAAGTCACTTGTGTTCTCTTTGACATTCCACTTAGACTCTAGGTTAGATGCAATGAAGTGGTCATCTTAAGTGAGAATTCCATAAGATACACACAAAGTTCTTTAACTCGACTCAAGACACTTGTAGGGCTTAATAATGAAAAATATCTCGATGTGATTGTATGAATGTGTAGTTGTAGGAAACTGACTAGAGTCTTAATGCCATGTGAGATAAGATTAATTATATTATTTTGTATATATTATGCATCTAGAACTTACCTTAGTGTATGTTGGATAGCTAGTTGTGCAAAGAGTTAAGAGATGATCAAGGCGTTTCTTTGAAAAAGCTATTTTTTCCCATGTTTTACCTTCCTGAAAATTGTCCTAGTTAACCCCCTTGAGCCTTGAGCCTTATTCTTTTCTTAGTCGCAAAAGTAGATTATTTTCTTTTGTTGTGTGACCTCCAAAATTATTGATCCAAATTAGTCTTACGCACGTTGAGGCTTGAAAGTAATGGTCCACCAATGCATGAATGGTAAGGGAAGGAAAAGAAAGAAAAAATGTGTGGAAAGTAAGAAAATGAAAGAGAAAGTAGGGGTGCCCATAAAATGTGTTGTCCGCTTGCTGCTAGGAAAATGAAAGAAAGAGTGCTAAGAATAAAAATTCCTAGTGATCCTATGAGCAAAGACAAGCAGTCAAGTAGTGAAAAAGGGCATGAAAAGAAAATAAAAAAGGTGAGTAAAGTGAAGGGTGAACAACAAGGAAAGAGTGGTGGACTTGAAAGATAAAAAACGTCTTAAAAGTGTTTAGGATTGGTAGTCACTATAAAAGAAAAATTATTCCTACCCATCTCTTAGCCGATATTATAACCAAGAAAAGTCCTTATGATCTTAATCTCTTGAAATGACTAAGTAGTCTAAGTGTACATAAAGTACAAGCTTATGGTATGTTGCATATGTATGATACGTCATTTCTGAGTGTGAGTATGCGTTACTTATTATATTCCATGTTGTGCATTGATAATTGAGAGAGGAACATCACTAAAAGTGAGGGGCATAAGATGTCTAAGTTGGTATACTATGTGTTGCATATTTTGTATTTAGTCATGTTGGCCCTATTTTGAAAGAATGAATTGGTTATAGAAATTGTGTAGTCTTGAATGTGAATAACTTTGCATGTGCTTGATGTGAATTGCTAGAAGTTGATGAACCACTTAATCATATGCTCTGTGCTAGTTGTTTGAGTGCGAATTGATTGAGGTGGAAAGTGGTGAGAAAATATGAGTTTGTGCATGGAGTTGAGGATTGTTCGAGGACGAACAATGGTTTAAGTGTGGAGAGGTGATGTTGGGCATATTCTTATGCCAATTCGCCATGTTTTGACACATATTTTGCCTTTTTTTGAGTTCATAATCCCTATGAAATGTATGAATTCATGTTTTCGTGTAACTTGTGAACTAATGAATGTTTCTAGATATTTTGAGCAGGAAACCAAGGAAAAAGGACCCAATAATGACTCAAGGTGTGAAGAAGAAGAGTTCAGAAAAGTCGGTCTGGGGCTATGGCTGGCGTGGCGCACTCAACACTTGTGTTTCATAGAAAAATGCACTAAAGTTGGTGCTATGGATGGTGTGGTGCACTAGGTACCTTAGCTTCGGAGATGAGAATTTGATTAACACCTTAGTAAGATGGATGGCTTGGAGCCCCAAAAGCATTTTAGACTTAGGAAATTTTCCTAACATTCTGGGACTATGAATGAAGTGGGGCTCCAGAAGGGTCTCAAGCTTAGAAACTTAACTAACACTCTGGTGATACGGATGGAGTGGGATTCCAGAGGTGTTTAGGAGTGCAGAAATTTGGCTAACTCCTTGGTGCTATAGCAGGAGTGGGGCCCCTGGAGCCATTCTTTAGAGGAAATTTGACTAACTCCTTAGGGCTATGCATGGGGCAGCATGATAGACCCTCCTCGATGGGATTTTTCTGATTTTTAAGCCAAATACTTGAGGGCAAAAGCATCACTTGAAGGCTCGCCTTTATATAT
>JACEIK010001967.1:76867-90909 GCA_018107945.1 Datura stramonium
CTTATGAATTTTGGCTTATAAGCCATAAGTCATAAGCTCATCTAATCATGCTCTAAGTATGGGCAAAGTGAAAGTTCAGTGTGTTGCACCACCCATCGTAGTGAATCCAACGGGTTGGGATGGCATGGCGAAAACATGAAAAGCCTTAGAAAATTCGACCAAGTCAAGAAAGAAGAAGTCACCGCGATGCGCTTAAAGTCAGGGCGATGGGCAACGTGCCATGGTGGAACATGCAACGTGTTGAGGTTATTTCCAAGTCCAAAATCAGAAGAGTTTAGTGCAATATGGTGTCAAACACGGTGAAAGTCAATGCGATGGGTAGAACACTACAGTAGAAGAGCGAGCAAAATCAAGAAGAAACTAAGACATAATACATCAAGCCAGTTTGCCGTAGTACCCAACGCAGTAAGATTCACCACGATAGGTGGTGCGACATTGTGAAAGTTGTCCCAAAGTCTTTTTTTATAGAGCCCAAGTTTGACTGGAAGAAGTTGTCTGGCGGTTTTTTCACCTCTATAAATAGACTCCAAGATCGGTTTTTGAAGGGGTTGGACAAATTTACAAGATTTGAACATTAGGAGCACATTGAAGCCACAAAATCATTAAGTTTTTACTTCCTTTCATATTTTTTAGACATTTGTATTAATATTAACTATCTATTGATTGTTACTATGAACATGATCAGCTAAACCCTTGTTTTAGGGTTATGATAATTGTATGATTGTTATTGTATGAACATGATTTGAATTGTTAATATATTCATCATCATGTTATGGCTTGTATGATTATTTATGCAATCTTGATCTAAATTGTTGTATTAATTTGCGATTAATAGAACATATCTTTGAACCTTAGGTGTAGTTTAAGAGGGGAAACCTAGGGAAGGCAATAATATTGGATAGAGTATGATCTTTACCTGTATAAGGGATTGATTTGTGGGTAGGACAGAGATGTCCCTAATCATATTGCTTTGTTATTGCATAATAGAACTGTAAGAGTCTTTATCATATATCTAATCACCGAGAGGTATGCATGAAAATGAGGGCATTGATCGGAGGACTACGTAGCTCGAGAGAGTCTAGTCCCAATAATATCTGTTAACTAATAACTTGATAGAAAACCAAAGTCAAGCCAATTGATTACCAAACATGATTGCTAATAATTCTATAACCCTGAAATGTCATCTCTTATTATGTTAACTCCTTACCCCCACCATACATAGTCCTAATAGTTAGATTAATTAAGTAGATTTATTTTCTGCAATAGTTATAATAATCAAAACAAACTTGTGGTGAAAATTCTTGTGTGATTACTTGATAATAGTGAACATGATAAACCGTAAAAGTCAAGTCTCTATAGGTACGATATCTGACTTTCTATTCACTATATTACTTGGAGATCACATATTATTGTGAGTGCATTTAGGAGCAACAAAGTGCTATCATACAGAAGGAGGATTGGCTGGTCAACTCTATAAATGCTTGATCGCATAGTGCATAGCCATGTCTCGCAGCCTAAAAGATTTCAGGTCTACTATCTTTGTTACTATAACATGCATGATTTGTAACACTCGGTAAAGCTGATTAATGAAGTCCTGGGGGTCCTTATTGGGATCAGAACCTGTGAACAGAGGAGGACTCAAGCTAAGGAACTCCCAAGCTCTAAAACTCTCTGAACTGCTAGCTTTAGAACTGGTTACTGCCCCTATCTGTTGTTCATATGTGGCTGCCATTTGTGTCAACAGTCGAACTACACACTAACATCCTGCTCCTTATATTAGGTGGAGGAACTACAAGTGTTGAATGTATTTCTAGTTCCCTTAGTGCCGCTGGAGTAGGTGAGGTTGAAGTGTTGGATCTCTTCTAGCTTCAGTAGGTGTTGAGGAAACATGAATTACTTTAGGGGATTCGCTATGTGCTTCCAATCTATCTATTAGTCCAGGCGTGGAGCGATTAGTTCCTTCCCCAACATCAGTGCCAATCTACATACTAGTCATCTATCTAGTTATAGATATTTCTATAAACAAGAGGCATAAAAGCACAATTCAGATTTCAGATATTCTTATGATCCCGCTCTATAGCACGATCTATCAAATGAAAGAAGTGTAACCATTTCTAAATGTGTTGTAGCCTCCTGATTATAAGTATGGTCACAACATACCCATAAGCAAAATTTTACTAGACACAGCTTGTAGACTCCCTAGGACTCAACCTGCTCTGATACCAAGTTTGTCATGCCCCAAACTTGGAGAGATGCGGCCAACACCCGATGTCTTCCTTGACCAAGCTAGCCAGTGAAACTCAGCTATAGGATAACCATTTGGGTTGACAAGGCCACCACAATAAATCCACTATAAGATAGATAGCTCTGGACTGACAAGGTCATAACAATAAGAATTAAACAAGATAAGGCCGACTAGGCCGCGAATCAGTTGACAGAGAAAGCAACAAGTTGACAAGGCTACACTACACCATATAAATAACAAGAAGGACCGACAAGGCCAAACATACTAAAGTGTATACTGAACAACCCACACAATCTATCCACAAGCCTCTACGAGTATCTACCAGTCAATTGGTTAGGATAGATCCCCAACCTACCCATGAAATCTACCTAAAACCTCAAAATATGCAAAACTAGATGGCTAATCAACAACTCTAGTAAGAACGGATCTTACCAACCGACTACTGAATAACAAATCCTACTGTAAAGGTCAGTCTGGACCTCTATCTGAACCTGCAGCACGAAATTCAACTGTCCCAGGAAAAGAGACATTAGTACAAGTAATATGTATTGGTATGTAAGGCAAAAATATAATAAGCATAAAGACAACAACAGCATAGATAAGTATAGAAACAATCTAAAACTCTAGATGCCACATAGGGCAAATAATCTATAACTCAACTGAAACCTAATGCAACTCAATGTAGATCAATTGTAAATCAAATCCAACTCAACTCTATATGCATAATATACCTATAACTGCCAATCAACTTTAGTTCGATGGTAATAATACAATAGTCTGCCTAACTGAAATAAAGTTTGATGGTAAAAGATAATGATATCCATATAAGGCCTTACCAATCGATTATAACTCAATAGTAAGATGCATGCTCAACTCATATCACATATGTTATCATAAATGACTCAAGAAGACCTTCAAGACACAAGTATCATAGGGTATAATTGCTATAAGTAAGGATTTCAATAGGATCAAATAAAAGATTAACAACTCTTATAGTCACAATTGCTCAATGACTCCTTTGAAACTTATCATTTGAACTTCTCTTCAAAGGCTATAGAATATTGAGTTGCGTTTGATCATTTAATGATCTTAATATAGCCAATATGACATTTCTTAGCACAAAACTATATAACATATGTTAGTAGCTAATAAGAAAACAAGATTTCTTGAATCAATAAATGAAACAATTACGATACTTTTAAGCTTCAATATAGCATGAAGATGTAGACTTTCACGTGTTGTAATATTTAAAGATCTACAATTCTTTACACTTGATACTATATGAATAATAGAACTAGTCAGCTAATGATCAATGCCCTCTCAAAGGGACTTGCTAACAACAATGGCAACCTCTATTCAGTGATCAATACGATAGCCAAAATTTGTACAATATAAGTTCATGACATTCCTTAATTGATACAGGTAGAATATTCATAACATGAACAACTAAAAAACTAAATTCGTACTCAAGGAGTTCACAACGACAATAATAAAGTCTCATCTTAACAATCGATATGATAACTTAGAAATTCGTGTGACCCAAAGAAAAAAGATTATGCCTTTACATACCTCGTAAGCTATTTTTGGAAGCTTGATTATACCCCCTTATCTATATCAAGATGCTTCTACATATGTAATGCCTCGTACATCATTATGAGGGGAATAAGTTTGGAACACTCTAACTGGCCTAAGTTGTGGGTAAGAAGACGTTGATTGAGTGTTAGTAAAAATTTTGAGTTGTGGTTTGAGAGCAGGGCTGGGAGCTAATGGTTATAGGGGATGTTGCAGCAGAAATTCCCCTACTACAGTTAGACCATTATAATGGTTGAAATTCCGCTGTAACGGATTTGGAGAATAATCATCGGATTCGCTGTGGCGGTGCCTTGACTACCATAGCATGTCTGCTGCAGCGAAAAAGTGACCATTGTAGAGGATGACAGGAATCAATAAGTGGTTTTTAAGTGGGATTTCAGTGTCCATGCCTCATTATTTCTAAAGCATGATATTCTAGAACTAGAGTTGATTTTCCCAAGAGTAGAGTAATTCCCCTTCCCAAGATACGAGTTTGATTTGATTTTCCATTATTTTGATTCCATAGTCCTATAGAATCAATAGAGGTACCTGTTATGGTGGAGAATCCTAGGTGGAAAATCGTAGAATAATGAAAAGTAAGGGAATTGATTGAGTATTGAAGGATGATTAGATTCCATGTTTGTAAACTCGTATTTGTTGCTTCCTAGGGAGAATGTGATGTAGAATTTCATTTACATGATAGTATGAGACTTAAAAATTGGTAAAGTTAGAACCTTTAACTCTAAAAACTTCTTTAAGGGAGCCTAGAAGAGTAGAAAACTCCATGAACTAGGTTGGGATGATCATAGCAAGGTTTGGTTATAATAATTTAACCTTGGGACATTGAATTGGACCATATAACGGGTAGAACCGGGTGGATTTGAATTTCCAATCCCTTGGCCAAAGAAGTGAATGATGAATGTTATTTTATTATTTGTTTTAGACTTTGAACGTTCAAAAATGCTATGGAAAGGAAAGGCTCCAGTGGAGTGATTGACATTCGACCCTTTAAATTGAGGTAGGTTATGGTTTAGAAGGAGTTATACTTTTCATAATGACATGTATAGATGTGGACCGATAATGTGTATATTAGCCTCTAAACCTTCAGGGTTTTAAATCTTTCTTGTTGAATATTCTAATTGAGTGATCCTAATGCGATATTGTCACCTGTGTAATATAGAAGTGAATGTGTATGTTTATTCATTCTCTTTTGTTTTTGTTGAGAATGATCTCAAATTGTTAAGATGAGGCCTCCTAAAAGTCATGTGAAAGGATTTAATGATAATATATTGATTATAAGAATGAATGTGGATACCATGAATATCCTAAGATGAGTGGCTCGTACTTGAGGGGAGCATCTGGGCAAGAAATGATAATTGAGTGGCTCTTGTTCAAAGGGAGCATCCGGACGAGCATATGAGTTGGAGCAGGCACCACATCGGTAGAGTACATAGATTATTAGAGTCCCCTGCAGTTCATGACTAGAAGGGCAGAAATAAGACCCTCCAGCATATATGTATATCATTGATCAGTGATTGAGTGTTCATGGTGATGTGACAGAGGCGTGTGCCCAGCATATCATCATTTGTTGTATTACTTGATTTACTGTAAGAATGTAAGAGTCGAACTGAGTATGTGGGTACCTGATTGAGCTGAACTTGTGATCATGTGTTGTCGTCTGAACTATTGTGGCATTGGAAGGACTTCATGGTTAGAATAGTTAAATGAGGACTTGTGATTGAGTGGTGCAATCTTTGTGAATGATTCATTCTTTATCCTATGTGGTTATGTGGTATCAATTGTCTATTGATGACTGTGAATAGCGTGGATGATTATAATGATTGTAAGTTGTAAGAAGTTAATAAAATGTTGGATGTGCAACTAAGTCAAGATACTGCCAAGGAAGTATCACTACAGCGGAACTTGTTCTGCTGCGATGAGACCATACCAGCAGTCAAATGACCGCTACAATGAAAGCCCAATCCAGTGAGCAGGCCAGTTAGCACCTGAGCAAAAGTAATTCCTGAAATATGTATTGTCTATATATGAATGATGTTTTGAGCTAATTTCATATTGTTGTTTACATATATGTTATTATGTAAGGCCGGCCGATAATGCCTACCAATACTATGTTTTGTACTGACGCTACTTCTTTTCTGAGTGCAGAATACGATCTCGAAAGCTCATATCAAACTCACCTATAGAGCAGCATATTAATGGAAAGGTGAGCGGTGCAATATGTGTAGTTCTACTCCTTCTCCGAAGATGTCTCTTGTCCAGACATTGATAGTTTCTTATTCAGTTCTATCTTGATATAATCTTAGATAATATTAGGTTGATGTCTTCAAGTGCAATGATAATCAGATTCTAGGAGTGGTTAATAGAGGGTTTTATTATTTTGTTTTTGTTTAGTGATGTTCCATTATTTATATTCAAAATGTGTTTGTTTCTTTCTGATATCGATGGTTTTGGTGTAAAGATTGGAAAATGTGGTTCACCCATCAGGGGGATTATTGTGGGTGCCAATCCCGGCCATTTGGACTTTGAAAAAGTTGGAGTCTTAGGTTCATTGACCTCATTGCACTAAGATGATTTTAGTAGAGTCTCGCAGATCGGTGTTTGTAACTTATCTTCGAAAGGTTGCAGGACTTTAGGAAAACTCCATTCTTTCTTTCTTTTTTGTGTGATTACTTGATTCGAATTGGTGTCTAGTGATCCAAATTGGTATCTAACAATTCTTCTTATTTCCCTCACATATGGTGAGAATACGTGCATTTGAAAACAGAGAGAAAGCACTTGAGCCAGTAGCAGCAGTCGTAGTTTGTGACAGAGGATGGGTTAGAGGTTGCGAGAAGAGGCTTGTTGCGGCCATAGGAGGGACCCACGCTCCTGCCCCAATTCGAGAGAGATCAGCATCTCCCGTACCACCGGCCATGCAAGAGAGGGCAATAGTATAGGTGGAGGTTCCTACTCAGGGAGAGGCGGCAGCCACTCCAGCATCCTCCGAGGTCCTGGCTAAGGTTCTTAACCTTCTAAGTTGTCTTGTGGGTAATGGAGGAGTGCCAGCAACTCCTGTAGTGAAATAGTTGGGGATATAATATGCAGTTGTTATGGCTCCTCGTATTGATGATATGTCAGAGGCTGTGATGTTCTCGAGGCCAGTAGCTGGACTGGTAATAACTGGAGAAGAACATGACTTATTTTGGAGGTTCACCAAGATGAAGCTTCCCACCTTCTACGGTACTGAGGTGGAGGATGCCTACGAGTTCATCATTGATTTTCATGAGAGGCTCTACAAAATGGGGGCAGTGGAGAAGTACGGGGTAGAGTTTGTCACCTTTCAGCTAACGGGTGATGCTAAGCTCTGGTGGAGGGCTTTTATGGAGTGTAGACCAGCAGGGGTCACCACCATTGACCTGGACCCAGTTCTACTCTACTTTTTTGGAGAAGTACGTACCTGTACCCTGAGATATAGGAGGCAGGACGAGTTCACTATCATTGAGAAGGGGAGCTCTTTAGTTGTAACATACAAGGCCCAATTTCACTCACTGTCCAGGTATGCTCTGCCCTTACTGCCCACAAAGGAGGAGAGGATCAGACGATTTGTTAAAGGATTGAATGTGGGTCTTCAATTGTCATCCCTTCAGATGGTCTCTACAGGCAGGACCTTTTAGAAAGTGGTGGAGTATGTGAAAAATATGGAGGGGGGTGAAATGGGATGGTTACGCAAAGAATGCAAATAAGAAGGCTCGAAAGATAGGTTCTTACAGCGGCTCTTTTGCTAGGACTACAACTCCTTAGAGCTACTTAGGACGCCCTATTTAGTAAATCATGAAGGTTCAGTTAGGGGCCCGCCAAGGACCACTCCATGACTATCAGGTATAGTCGGGAGTAAGTCGGGAGTAACTAGATTGTGTGCTCACATATTGGGGCTCATCTTATTTCTTTTGTTCCGACTTAGAGACCAGTGATTGAGAAGATGTGTCACGAGTGTGGAGAGTATGGCCATATCTGCAGATGGTGTCCTAGATTTGGTCAGGGTAGGCAGATTGTTCTGTACCTAGCTCCTCGAGCTTCGGCCCCTGCTGAGAGAGGAGGAAGTGTGTTCAGCAGGGATCGCCCCCATCTAGGGAGGGGAAATCAACCAACGGTTAAAGGCGGCACCCAAACAAGTAGAGGAGGTGCCCTAATCAGAAGGGGTGACAATCAATCCAATAGAGGGGTTGTACAGCCCAATAGGGGGGGTCTCACGTGGGTAATTAGGCCCATGTTTATACATTCTTGGGTAGGCCCCAGGTCAAGGCTTCCGATGCTATTATCACAGGTACAATTTTCATATCCGAAAAAATGGCTATAGTTTTGTTTGATCCTGGTTCTACATTTTCCTATGTGTCTACTTATTTTGATTTGGGATTGGATCTTGCTTGTGATGTGCTTGATACTTCTATCCATGTGTCTACTCTTGTTGGGGATTTTGTGGTGGTGGATAGGGTCTTTCATGATTGTATTGTTGACTTATCAATTTTGATACTCTAGTAGATTTGGTTATCTTATACATGGGTGGATTTTAATTTGATTCTGGGGATGAGCTAGTTGTCTCCTTACTATGTCATTCTAGATTGTCATACTAAGACAGTCACCATATTGGGCCAGGGTCATCTAGGTTAGAGTGGAAAGGGAATTGTAGCCCTGCTCCAAAGGAAATCATTTCCTATATTCATGCCCGAAAATTATAGAGCAGGGGTGTTCCACATATATAGTTCATATTCGAGATACTAGTTCCGAGGTTCCTTCCATAGGTCGGTCCCGGTAGTTTGTGAATTCGTAGAGGTACTTCCCATAGATCTGCCTGGCATGCCGCCAGACTGCGATATTGATTTTTGTATACATTTAGAGCCAGGGACCTAACCTATCTCTATATCGTCGTACAGAATGGCACTAGATGAGTTAAGAGAACTCAAGGAACAGTTGTAAGAACCGCTTAGTAAGGGGTTTATCAGGCCGAGTGTCTCTCCATAGGGTTCCCCGGTCTTGTTTGTGAAAAAGAAGGACGGTAGTATACGGATATGCATTGGTTACTATCAGTTGAATAAGGTAACCATCCGGAATAGATGACTTGTTTGATAAGTTATATGGGACAGCGGTGTTCTCCAAGATTGACCTGATATTGGGCTACTATCAACTGACAATTCGTGCTGAGGATATTCTCAAGACAGCTTTTCAGACCAGCTATGGACATTATGAGTTCCTAGTCATGTCCTTCAGACTCACTACTTCTCCAGATGTTCATGAGTTTGATGAATGGTATCTTCAAACCCTATCTAGATTCATTTGTAATCGTGTTCATTAATGATATCTTGGTATACTCTAAGACTAAGCAGGAACATGAGAATCATCTGAGGATTGTGTTGGGTCGCTGAAGGAAAAAAAGTTGTATGCTAAGTTCACCAAATGTGAATTTTGGCTGGAGCCAGTGTCTTTTCTGGGACAAGTAGTCTTCAAGGAGGGGATTAAGGTGGATCCACAAAAGGTGGAGGAGGTTCGAAACTGGGCTAGGCCTACTACCGTGACAGAGATTTGGAGCTTCGTGTTGCTGACCAATTACTACCGCTAGTTTGTGAAGGGATTTGCATCCATTGCCTCGGTGTTGACAAGGTTGACTCAGAAGGATGTATCTTTAAAATGGTCTGAGGAATGTGAAAAGAGTTTTCAGAAGCTCAAAACCCTGCTAACCACGACACTAATCTTGGCTTTACCAGTGGAAGGTAAAGATTTTGTTGTTTATTGTGATGCCTCATGGTCTGGGTTAGGTGATGTGTTAATGCAGGAAGGACAGGTCATTGCTTATGTTTCACAATACATCTTGGTGACACTTGGATTTATAGAATATTGAAATGAACCTCATGCAACATCTGATCTCTCAAGTCATTAACACCCGAAACACACAAATGACCCTGATAACAAAGTACAGCATCTCCCCCCTTGGGAGAAGACCTCCACCTTCTGATTCTGAACCACTTCCTTCAACTTTACTAAAATAGGATCCTCATCTTTCCTAGCCTTTAATTCAGTCACCAAAGAGGATTCTGAACCATTTTGCATAATGACACCACCATCCGTCGAGTCAACAAAATGAACTCCTAATCGTGCAAGTTGATGCACATCCTTCACAAACTCTTTCCTTCCTTCTTCTACATAAGAAACACTCTCCATAGACAGTCTGCTGAGGGCATCCGCCACTACATTGGCCTTGCCTGAATGATAAATGACACTTATGTCATAGTTCTTGAGAAGCTCTAACCACCTCCTTTGTCTCAAATTCAGGTGCTTCTGGGTAAACACATACTGAAGGCTCTTGTGGTCCGTAAACATATCCACATGGACCCCATACAATTAGTGTCTGCAAATCTTCAATGTAAATACTACCTCTGCCAACTCTAGGTCATGGGTCGGGTAATTCCTCTCATGAATCTTAAGTTGTCTAGAAGCATATGCAATGACCTTGCGATGATGCATTAGCATCCCTAGAGGCATCATAATACACCACAAATCTATCTGTACCCTCAGGTAGGGTCAATACTGGGGCTGAAGTGAGCCGAGTTTATAGCTCTTGAAAACTCTTCTCATACGCATCTAACCACTGAAATTTGACTTTATTCTGGTCCAACTTAGTCAACGGTGCTACAATGGATGAAAATCCCTCAACAAACCTTCTGTATTAGCCAACTAGACCCAAGAAACTCCTTATATCCAAAGGATTAACTAGTCTAGGCTAATTCTTTACAGCTTCTATCTTCTGAGAGTCTACCTGCACACCCTTTCTTGACACCATGTGACCCAAAAATACTGTCGAGTCCAACCAAAACTCACACTTGCTGAATTTAGCAAACAGCTGACGATCTTTGAGAGTTTGTAGCACAATCCTCAAATGAGTGGCATTCTCCTCCTCGCTCCAAGAGTATATGAGAATGTCATCTATGAACACAATCAAGAACATGTCCAAATATGGCTTAAACACTATGTTCATCAAATTCATCAAAGCTGCAGAAGCATTCATTAGTCGAAAAGATATAATCACAAACTCATAGTAACCATACTGAGTCCTGAAAGCTGTCTTTAGAATGTCACTCTCTCTAACTCTGAGCTGATGATATCCGGATCTGAGGTCTATCTTTGAGAAACACTTGGCACCCTGAAGTTGGTCCAACAAGTCATCAATTCTAGGGAGGGATACTTGTTCTTGATTCTGACCTTGTTCAATTGTCAGTAGTCAATACACATATGAAGAGAACCATCCTTCTTTCAGACAAATAGTATTGGTGCACCCCACGGGGATTTGCTAGGTCTGATGAAACCTTTGTCTAGGAGATCCTTCAACTGTTATTTCAACTCCTTCAGCTCAACTTGACCCATTATGTAAGGAGGAATAAATATAGGTTGCGTATCGGGAAGGAGGTCAATACCAAAGTCAATCTCCCGCTCATGAGGGACTCCTGGCAGATCATCTGGAAAAACCTTTGGATACTCACACACTATAGGAACTAACTAGAGAATTGGGGTGTCAGATGTAGCATCCTTAACCCGAACTAGATGGTACACGCAACCCTTAGAAATCATCTTTTTGGCCTTAAGGTAATAAACAAAATGACCTACAGGCACAACTAAACTATCCACCATTCTAGGACTGGCTCACCCAAAATTTGAAACTCTACTGCACGGGTTCTACAATTTACTGAGGAATAGCATGCATGAAACCAATCAATGCATAAAATAACATCAAAATCAATCATGTCTAACTCTACTAGATCTGCTGAAGTGACTTTTTGAAGGACTACGACAGGGCAAATCTGTATACCCATCGAGCTATAACTGAGTCACCAATTGGAGTAGAGACTGAGAAGGGTTCTGATAGAATTTCGGGATTGACTCTAAAACTAATAGCAACATAGGGTGTCATAATAGATAAAGTAGCCCCTGGATCTAACAATGCATAAACATCAAGCTGGAATACTCATAATATACCGGTGACCACGTCTGGGAGACCTCCTTCTCCTGATGAGATGAGAGGGCATAAAACCTGTTCTGATACTGATCACCACTTGTACTAGTGGATTCCCCCAGCTGAGCAGCGTGTTGGTGGAGCTACTGAAGTGGAAGCTGGGTCAGGGCCTATACAATGGCCCTGTCTGGGCGCTGGCAATCTCTTAGCATAGGACCGGGCTTCCTACAACCAAAACATATACCTGAACTCGCTAAGCACTCTCCGGGGTGCTTCTTGCTACACTTGTCGTAAACTGGAATGCTAGCTCTCCTGATCTGCTCCCCTGAACTCTGAAGCCTGATATCTTTCCCTTCTGTTCGCGTTGAGATCTAGATGGTACACTAGTTAAGAATGGCACTGGAGCTGATGGTCTCTAGTGAGACTGATGACAATATCCGCCACTAGGTCTCGAATGGGAAAACCCCATACTACTCATCCTAGCCCTCTTGGGCTCTCTCTCATTATCCTTCATCTAATTTGCCTCCATTTGTAGGGTGTATATTACAAATCTAGAAAATTCCAGGTCACTGTTCAGCATCACCGTCCAACACTCCTTGACCAGCGAGTCAGACACTCTATACAAATCTGTTCATACGGACCCTCTGGTCTGCTACCATCTCCGACGCATACTTGGATAGCAGGATGAATTCCAAGGAGTACTCTTGAACAGTCATATCCTTTTGCTAAAAATTGATGAACACCGGCGCCTATGCCTCCCTCAACTCCCTAGGGAAGAATCTATCTAAGAAAGCTGTCATGAACTCATCCCAGCTTAGGGGAACTGCGCCCACTACTCTACCATCTATCCACTGCTGGTACCAAATATGAGCAACCCCCTTCATTAATAAGAGGCTAAGTTTGCACTCATGTTATACCCCGGTACCCAAAGATCAGGTCCTGAAGTGAATCAGGAGAAAAACTATAAAATATTGCAGCAGTTGCAGAACGGGTCACTTAACGACTCGTGAAGAGGCCAAACGAGTCGTCAAGTGACTCGTGGGGAACGCTTGGGATGATGAGGGACTCGGGATCCCCATGGGTGATGTAACGACTTGTGGTCTGACACCACGAGTCGTCATGTCAGTCGTGGGGTGGTCCTAGAGTAAGTTAGTAAGGCTTATCCAGTGTACTTAACGGGTGATACCTAACGAGTCATCGTCGGTCCTAACGACCTGTTAGGAGGGCCGTTACCAAGCCAATTGAATTTTCATGAATAATGAGGCAGTGTACTCGATGGGTGAACCAACGGATTGTGTTCCCTAGCAACGAGTTGCCAGGTCGTCCAATAGGAACCCCTGACAGTTATTTCCTGCGAATTAGTAAGGGCCTTCTCGTAATTTCCTACGCCCCTAAGACCTAAACTATGTCATTTTGAGGTCAGGGCAGGGTCTTTTAAGGGGAAATCAACCATGATGAACCTCATTTGATACTTGTAAAACTAGAGAGGAAAGAGGAAAGGCATTCAAGTGTCTTCTTCAAGGTTCTTCAAGATTCTACCTAGGATTCTTCAAGGGAGTAGGAAATCACGAAATTCATGGTATGTGGGGTTTTGAATGGGTAGTTTAGTCCCTACCCATGCCCAATTTCTCTCTAATTCTATGTTTAAAGTTACTAAAACTTTATGGGTCTTTATCAAATTTAATGATTTCCTTAAAATTTGAAATGAGCTTATAGTAGCATGTCAAATTTGTGAATTTCGAATTTATTTGGGCTGATTTTACTTGTTTATCCTATATTTCATTATTTAAATCTCTAAAAGTATGTATTCCTAATCATGGGGAAATATTTAGTGAATTTCATGGTCAAGATGACTCCGAAAGCATGAACAAGTTTCTCTTACATTTTTAAGCATGTCTTCAAAGTTTCAATCTCCCATGCCAACATGATCATTTTATTATGATTTTAAACATGTCAAGTATGTTTGAAACTATGGGCAATGCCCACATGTTGCTTATGAATTATACTACAATTTTGGCCGACTCATTGGCCCAATTCCATGGCTAGTAATATAAATTCTCAAGTATGTCATGATTCCCATGTTTTCACTAGCCATGCATGTCATTTTATGAATGTTATGAGCACTTTGCATGTTTTGGGAGTAGTACTTAACACCAAGTAGGTTCGGGACCTAGGTTACGCCCCGAATCTCAAAACTACGTGCCTCCCTAGGATTATGTTTGGGGA
>JACEIK010001967.1:104217-123782 GCA_018107945.1 Datura stramonium
CCCTGTGGGTTCGACAATCCGGTTCTTAAAAAGAGCCACTATATTACTTGCACGACCCGTACACTTGCGGACGCGCTCGATGTGAAAAAGAGTCGTCACAGCACCCCATAGTTGGGTGTCAGTACAATATGTACTGAATATGTAAGGAAGTAAATAAGACTGAATAGAAGTTGATAAAAAATTGGAAGTAAATAATAAGAATGGGTAGAAGTTAACCTGTAAGCTTTCTTATCCATAACCTGCATCTAGTAAACACTACACGTATATGCGCTAAGACTGTACAACTATTCGTAGGCTATAGCTAGCGAGCAAGTTACAAACAAGAACCTAACCTGGCACCCATAAGCCTGGAAGGTACAAGCAACACAAAATAACCTACCAAGGCCCCCATAAGCCCTAGCAAGTACACCTCAATCTATATACCCCTATCCAGGTTCCTACGATTCTACTAGTGCTATAGCTAACCTACCTACCTTTTGGGTTCGCATCTGAGCCCTCTGGACTCCTATAATTGTGTCTGAGCCGAGTGGGCTCCTATAACTGCACTCTAAGCACACAAGGCTCGACGAGGGTCAATGATGCCGATACGACATAAAAGAGGTCCATACGTGGATGGACATAACTATGGCCTAGGCTTGAATATGGTCCCTTCGGACATTATATAGCTCCTTGGAGCGATCAATAGCTCCATAGGCGATAACATTATCATATAGCTCCTCTAAGCAATCAATAGCTATAATCCATTTTCTAATAGCTAACCACAACATCTATAAGCATTATCTACAAGCAGCAGCTAATACAACACATGGGATCGTTATCTACATTCAAAGACATAGGTCGTACCATTGTACGACGAGAATAACTTACCGAAGGAGTATGCCTTAACATACCTCGAATGCCGACTTTTGTTCATTAAACAGTTCTCCACTTGAAGCTAGTAATTCCACTTAGTTGCCGCATTTACAATGAGAGAAAACAGTTATTTTCAACAATAAGAACGACCAATAACAATATCTCTTCAATAGGGTTAACTATAACTTCAACTCCGTTTCATTCGGCCAAGAACTTACAATTTCTCGAGAGTTTAGAAGGGATAAATGCTTACCTATTGCCTTTGGTCGTTTAGAACCCAATTTGGAGCAATTCCGACAATCTTTACTTGACGAAGTTCCGATGTACCAGGCGAATTTTCAAGAAATAACTCCGCAGAGAGGCTTTCCCGTAGGCCTAGAACTTGTTACCCAAAGTTAATTTGCGTTTGGACGGAGTTTGACGGTATAATTTGATGAAAATCTGATGAAAGTTGTGTTTTCTCTCTGTTCTTGGCCGAGGCATATATTTTCAAATGAAATAACCTCAACCCTTAAAGCATATATATATATATATAAAATGTTGTGGGAAGGGGGGCGCGGCGCGCCACCCGTAGCTCCAAGAATCGGGCGCGACGCGCTGCTCAAGGCACCGACTGGCCAGTGCGGCGCGGCGCCCAATGCGTCTGGCCTCCGGCCCTAACCACCTGCTCGCTCAACTCCATACTCGTTCATTCATTTCTTAAGTATTTTTTCATATGCTTCATACTCTAAAACCCTCGACATACATATGAACGCATCGGTTAAATGATAGAAACTTACGTGGTGTAACATTCGGCGCACCACGCTAGCCATAGCCCTAGGCCTACTTTCGCGAACTCTTCTTCTTCACACTTTGAGTCATTTTTCGTTCTTTTTTCTTGGTTTCCTGCTCAAAATATCTAGAAACATTCATTAGTTTACAAGACAAATGAAAACATGAATTCATACATTTCATAGGAATTATGAACTCAAAATAAGATAAAATATGGGTAAAAATATAGAAAATGGGCATAAGAATATGTCCAACATTAGGTAATTAAGATACTAAGCATACCATGAAAGTTTGGGAAAGAGTGTCGAGATGAGGATGAGGAGCACACCGTCTATCTCTAAAATTCAATTCAGATTTATGTCAGGGAGATCAACTACTCAAGTCATTCATCTTGTTAAGAGATTGTTGAGGTAGTATAGGGACAAGAAGAGAGATTTACACATGGTGTTCGTTGACCTTTTAAAAGACTTCTGATAAAGTCCCTAAGGAGGTCCTTTAGATATGTTTAGATTCTAGAGGTTTACATGTGGATTACATTAGGACAATTAAGTATATGTATGATAGATCTAAGACTTTAGTTAGAATAGTGAGAGGTGACTCATAATACTTTTCGGTAGCGATGGGGTTGCAATATGGAAAAAAGTTACCTTGTTTTTCCTATTATGGTTTTAATGAGACACATTATCTATCAAGACATGGACATTCAAGGGGGAGTGTTATGAAAAAATTATATTGGATGTCCACTATCCTAGAAATAAATCCCCACCTCATCGATGATCTCAAAGGCTTGATGCCATGTCTCCTACTTCCTCAATGATCTTCCCCCATAACCTTCATGGTTAATAACAATGTTTATGGCTATCTTTTGTATGCCTCTATACAACATGATAAATAGAGGCATAAGAATCATATTATTATATAAGTAGGAAGCCCCTAAGTTGAAAGTTGAACTACAAATTTATCCTTCAAAAAAGTAAATGACCATTTTTCCCTTAGTGGAACACTATCATAATAGTTAATTTAATTCCCACATGAATTTAATTGTGCAGTTGTACGTTTTTTACCAGTGAGAAAACTGAAGAATACAAATAGGTAAATGAATCCCTAGAAGTTAGAACTAAAGAAAATCTAGATCATACAATGTATTAGGACAAAATCAGAGTTATTTGGTGATGCTTATGATTCTAAGAAAATAAATATAAATTTTGCGAGTGAAATTAACTGAGGTCACAAAAATAATTCTGTTCACTAAAATTATAAGAACTAGATATAGTAGCCTCTTCAATATTGAAGGGAAAAACAATGATGAAGTTCATGATTCAAAGGTTTCACAGTACCTCTCGAGATAAAAATAATTCAAAATTGAAAAGTGAAGCAAAAGGATGACAAAAGGTCCAAAGAAAGCTCACATTTTTAAGTCCATGTAATCTTTTTCTTCCCCTTTTTAACCGTTTCTCTAAGGTTCTTATTTAATGACTGTTATATTTTAAAAATATTTGATTACTCTCGACACTTTTATTAATAGATTTCATTACTTCATAAAAGAAAGTAACTGATAATATTAGTATTTTTTGTTCAAAATAAAGAGCTTTTCCTCTATGTTTTACCTATAATCTTACTTTTCATCATATATTGTTTCAAATTTTGCTGTAGTTGAATTTGATTTTTAATTTTGGATTTTAGCAGTAGTCCTTAAATGATTTTTTTTTAAAGAAATGTAATTCAAAATTAAATCTAAGAATTTTTATATCAGTTTTAAGATCTGATCTAGTGAATGCATGACAAATTCTATTATTTGGTATAATCTGAAAATTTACATTGTGAATACTACATATTTTTCGATGAAGTTCTCTATATTCTCAGTTTCACTTTATTCTTGCTCATCTTATAATTTTCATATTGATGATGTCTTGGGTGTTTGGGAAGGAAAATATCTTTTCTTCTATTTGAAATATTAGATGAGAATTTTTTTCTTAAAACAAATAAAATTGATAATAAGTGAATACTAAAATAGGGTGAATAATTTCTTCTATTCTTCTTTCTGTTTTAGTTCGATATAAATAGTACTACTTATTTGCAGTATTAATACACCATGAACGTAAAGAGAGGCTTCATTTATTTAATGATGAAGCAAACCACAACACATTTAGCCGACAAGGAAGGAACATGTGGAGAGCAAAAGACAAAAGCACTTATAGATTGAAAAAGAAATACTACAACCATAATTCAATTGCATTTATCTCTGCTTCAGTTATATTTTTAGGATAATAAAACTTAAAAAATCAAAATCAAAATTAAGTTCCCTACATATATAAGATGGGGAAATTATATTAAAGATAAATATAAAATTTTATTATAAAACCTAGAAGAAATATAACCGACTTTGTTAGTTTTATGAGCAATTCAAATAGTGTGATATGTAAAATAAAAGAATGATAATAGAAGGGAGAACAACACCTTACTCATTTGTTTTAAGAACTCTATCTTTGCTTTTTTAACAAGTCATAAAGGTTTACTAAATAATTGTCGGATCAACAGTTTAAATTTTAAATTATTTTTTAAAAAAAATAAAAAAAATAAAATGCTCATTAAAATAAATATTATATTTTTTATACTATACAAATTTATGCTAAAATTTCACCTGCTTAAAAAAATCAAAAGAATAATTTTAACTTTTCGAATGAAAATAAGCAATGAAGAAGAATATATTTGAAAAATAAAATAAAAATATTACAATGCTCCTTCTCATATATATATTTGTACCTCATAAAACAAAATGAATTTTTATGCAAATTATGTAGTGGACTAAAATTTGATTGTTCGTCATTGCATGTTTGATCTAATCATTTTGAGCTCAACTATCAAGTTCCTAAAATGAAAGTATTATATTAATAGCTTTCAGCAACTTATATTTTATTCTTTAACTAATCTTTTGTTATTAATAAAAAGTATGTATTAAAATTTTGTGTGGTTATTCAAAATTTTTTACTAAAGATACACGTGCAATGCACGTGACGAGAAACTAATTCATATTATATACAATTGAAGATATTTGAAAGAATAAGAAAAACTTTCCTCTCTTATCTACTTTCTTGTTTATATTGCTACTTGTTTGCTCCCATTCATTTAAAATGATCACAAAGATAATACTGTCCATATCAACATTGTGGGAAGCTAGTATACAAGATGAAAAATATATCATCTATAGGATTAAATGGTGTTCTCATAGAGGAAATTAAAATATCGTTGTCAAGATTTTATCCCACTTAATCAACTTAAAAATATTATTCAAGAGATATTGTGAATTCATTATCAATATTTTCATTAAATTATTTTCTTATAATATTATACATTTCTTATGAAATTCAATTTAATATTCATGTCAGATGCAATTTCCATAGGAAAATCATAGCAGTCACAATCCTTCTACTCTATATTTTGAAAATAAAAATTAGACATTTTAGTTAATTTATGGAAACATCAATATGCGTATCTTTAGATTATAAATTTTTACTAATTGAATTAACCGCAAATAATATATTATACCAAATAGTCATCAATATCAAATTTTCAATAAAAAATATAAAATAAAGTTAGAATAATAAAATGCGGCTTCAGAATTTGATAAGTTGATATAATGATATCGAAATAGTTTAAGCTCCTTCAATGTAATGATTGTTTGTTGTCTTGAAATTTTGAAGAAGACACCAAACAACAAATCTTCTTCTTTTGTAACTTGTAAATAATTCGTAACTTAATAAGTTTTGCACAGGTTTCGGAGGGTTCAATATTGAAAAAAAAAAATAGTTTAAGAGAGAATTAAAAAGGTTGAATATAAGAATAATAATGTGGACCCATGTTAGTTGTTAGGATACAAAAAAGGCAATAAAATAGATATCCCATCTTCCATATAAGGAAATAATTACACAAAAAAATTATTTTATTCCCCAATTAGCAACGGTTCCCAAATTTAAAAGTAAGAAATTTTGTACTTTCTCCCAAAAGATTTATTTACAAATTTAAAAATAATTTTTTTAAATTTATAGATATAAGTATAATTTTAGAAAAAAATAGGAACACAAGCCATTGCTTTAGCGGCCTTATAGTTCAGACGGGCCTGAATTAATTAATACAATGTTTGTGGCTACCTTTTGTATGCCTTTATATAATATTATAATTAGAAGAATAATAATTCATATTGTACACACTTAAAAATATTTAGAAAATTAGAAAAACTTCTCTTCTCTTGTCTAATTTCTTATTTATATTATTACTTATTTTCTCTCATTTTATAAAAGTAGTTAATTAATTGATGGCTGTAAGAATTCTTGTTCTTAATATCTTATGCTTCAGTTCCATCGAAAAAGATTCAAAGTTTAAATATTTTTTCTTAAATTAAAGAAGACAACAACGTAATCGTGAGGCCACGATAATGTTTACAGTATCGATAATGTTTACAGTATTTCTACCTAGAAGGAATTTTCTACATACAATACCCAAATTCTAAATTATATACAGTAGATTTTGAAATGTTAAATTTACTGGTTTGCCTTTTGACCCAGATCTAATTTCAGATTTCAATGCTAATTAAGAAACCATTTAAAACTTTTTCATTCAGCATTAATGTTAACTCTCTCTGTTGAAAGATTAATGATATGTTAATCTTAAAATTTTAAGCTAAATAAAAAAAGTAGAAAAAAGATAAGAAGAATTTTTTTTTAGCAAAGTCAGACGAGTCTAAATTTTTACACTTTAAGATCTAACCCTGTGGCACAACACCCCACTCTATCGACTTTCGTTTCAATTATATACTAGATAGAGTTACTGATAAGGAGTTCACAAATATCTTTTTCTCTTTGTAATCGGAAAATTCGAACATTACTATATTTTTTCAGGTTTTATGATTGATCTACTAATTCGCTTTCTAACCCCACTGTCATCCCTATTGATAGTATGAACCATCAATCTAATTTTTTTGTTTATTTTAATTTAAACTCGTAAACGTATAAGTAATTGTTAATAGAATGTGTGTGACATTTTAATCTCTTCCTATCATTTAAATAATATTACTCTAACGATTAGATACACCCTGTAATTTTTTTAAAATTATATTCCTATAATTGTTTTAACTTCCACAAAAAAGGTTGGTTAAACCAATTCTAGTTTGCATGTGTTTAACTAACCAATTTTAAGAAGGAGAAAAAAGAAAGAGGAAAGGAAAGGTCATGTGTTGTTTTCCATCAGCATAAAATAACTAATGAAACTCATGACATTTTTTGTTATATAAGAAATACAGAGCTACTACACACAATCAACCTCTCAATGTGAAGGTGATTTTAGTTATTTTACTTGCTTTGGGGGTTGTTCACATATTCGAGTTATGTGTCAAAATAAATGATAATATTTAGTTCTTATTATCGATATAAGTTTTAAACTATTTTTTCTCAAAAATATAATTTAAAATAGTATTTTGTTGTACATAGTTTAGCTTTTTTTATTTGGAAGAAAAATTAAAGATGAATTTCAAGTTTGAAAAGTGGTTTTGATAATTTTCTATACTATTTTTTCAAAAATATAATTTAAAATAGTATTTGTTGTACATAGTTTAGCTTTTTTATTTGGAAGAAAAATTAAAGATGAATTTCTCAAGTTTGAAAAGTGGTTTTGATAATTTTCTATTTTCTCATATGAAATAATTTTTTCCACTAAAAAATTTTAACTTTTCTTTTTTTCAAGTTAAATACATATGTTTAAATGCAATTTGATTTTTAAATACTTTTTAAGTATTTTATTTTTATATCTAAAAGTATGACATTTCTCTGTCTAAAAATGCTAGGACAAACCATATTCCCACTGTATTAACGAGCCACCCGAGAGACAGAGAGAGAGGGGACATGTTGGGCAATAAGATAAATACTGTGGGCATATTTGGAAATATGACACCAAAGTTTCTGCATATGATTCACACTCCTTCCTTTGGTCTCCCAGTGGCGCAGACTCGCAAGTTCCTCCCCCTGACCCCTCCCTCATTACCAGTAACTCTCGAGGATCTCCGTGATTTCATTTCCATTCCCATACGTCCTATGTAGATATACAGCTCACATCTTCTTCTTCCTTTTTTGTGTGATTATTTCTTTACAGGGAATGGCGAAAGTTATAGGATTTCTGGTACTAGCATTGTCCGCATTGATCTGTGAAGCAGCTATCTTCAAACCTATATCCGATTCTCACCGATCTGCGGCATTGGAGTTGTTTACTCCCGCTCATGGATCTTTTTCGAGGTTTGATTAAACCCCCACTAAAACCCTTCGTTCTCTGGATCAATCAATTAATCAATCTGCTATATGCCTCAATCTAAAACTAGCTGGAATCAGCTATATGAATTTGACAATTTTTAAATATTAAAGCTGAAAAAGCTCACATAGGCAGAGTTTAGTTCGCGTTGTTCCTGTGAATGATATAATAGCATATGCGGAGATCATATTTAGGGTAACATATTGTTAGTCGACTAAAGAATTTTCTGTATTACATATAAAGTAATAGTAGTTGCCATGGATGAATTGTTTTCTTATTAGCGAAATGGCAGTGTATAAACTTTCTCTGATTACTCCTTTGAAGAATCTTACTGCAAACTGTTCCATAGCAAAAAATAAGTGGAAAAGGGAAACTAAGTTTGGCTACTTCAGGAATAAGCTGTTTTCAGAATCATCAGGAGACTGAACATATTTTATGTGCATTCGACTATCTGCTAAGTTGCGCGGACTCTCCACTTTCGATGCTGCACTCGTGTCGAACTCCTCGAAAATACACTACTTTTGGAGAATCCGACACGCATCCGTAGACATCTTGGAAGAGTCC
This sequence comes from Datura stramonium, assembly GCA_018107945.1. Lineage (NCBI taxonomy): Eukaryota > Viridiplantae > Streptophyta > Magnoliopsida > Solanales > Solanaceae > Datura > Datura stramonium. The sequence continues at coordinate 112,699 of JACEIK010001967.1, forward strand.
GAGCAACATAGACTATCTGCGTTAACATTATTCACCTATTAAAAAAAATATATAATTGGCTCTCAAAGAAAAATCCCTCTGTTTCCATTCACATTATACAACTACATGGCTGTCAATTACTGTGTGTTCTTGAAACGTAAATGATGCATGTCTAATATGTTGCTTATGTTACATCTCCAGTCTAGAAGAAACATACGAGGCCTTAAGGACAATTGAGGTTCTTGGAATTAAAAAACAGCCTGACCAAAAGGATGCTACATGTGTGCTGGTGATGGAAACTCTGTCATCTCCTTCTTCAGCATTGAAAGATCTGTTCCAGGCATTAAGAATTAATGGATTATTGGACTGCGAGCTTAACAAGAAGGCAATTGCAGTATGTTTGAGCTTGATGAACTGTTCTGATAGACTGATTGAAAACCAATTTAAATGCATTATATTCACTTTTCTCTCGCTTTTCTTGCTTTCTTTTTCTCAAGGGCATAGCCCCAAGACTTCAGGATGCTGTGAGAAGTGCCAGCTCACTTCTTGACTACTACTATTCAGTTGGAAGTTTAGTTCTTATCAAGGTAATGCATGGGAAAATGCCTCTTGTTTTCTTGTCTGCTATATCTATTTTAACTGATATCCTCAATCATTAATGGTTGCATCACCTCAAATCCTTTGAAAGAAAAAAAGAAAATGGAAATAGAAAAGCAGAAGCATCTAAATATAGCCGTGCTTTCTGCTTGAAATTGATAACATCTGTAGATCTCATGATCTGCTTATTATTCTGTGTGTTTCACAAGGACATTGAATTTAGTCAGGAGTGATTTCTCGGTTTCTCACATGTCATGTTCACTTTGTAGGGCCTAACTTCTGATGTGGATGTACATCTTGAAAGTGCTGATTCAGTTGTCCGTGGCATAAAGGTTTCAATTTATGTTTGACATTTAGCATTTGCACTACTACTGGAGTTTTGACTCCTTTTCATCTTTATGAGGTGTTTGGCATGACATTTGGAATTCCTGATAGGCTCTTAGCCAAAGTGATGGAAGGTGGCGTTATAGCTCCAACGATCGTGAGTCTAGCACTTATGCTGCAGGTAATTATTCTCTTGGAGTAGCTAATAGTTATATTAATATTCCTATATCAGAGAAAGCCGAGTCTTTGTAGTACAACTTCCTTAAGGTTCTTAAGTACTTAGGCAGTATTTCTGGAAATAAACAATTTTGGGTTAATGCTTATGGCAAATAGATGCCTGATTTGTTTAGTCTTGTTTTAAGATCCCAAAGTTTATATACTCTGGAAACAACAAAAATAGCTATTGGTTATTCAGAAGCCACTCGAAAAAGTATTACGAAAAGAGACTGTTTTTCTAAAACCACACAAAATTGTTTTCAGGTTTTCGAGAACTTTTTGAAGAGAAACTTAATTCTAAATAATCATTATGGTGTTTACTTACATTTTCCTGATAAAAACACTTTTTACAGGAATTGCACTTGAGAGCCTGGCTGGTGTCATTTCATTAGCTTCTTCTGAGATCGATCAATCTTTGGTGAGTAAGCTTTGTCCTCTTACCATCTCCGAGGAGTTTAATTCATACTTCCATCGTCATAACTCATAAGATGGTCTTGTTTTTCTACCCACTAACTTGCTATAAATGTGGTCTAGCTTGCACTTTATGAAGAGCCCATCAGATTGATGCAATCACCTCTTGGTGATTTTTCCTTCAAAATGTGGCTATATGGGATTTCTTTTATTGAGATATTCTATGTTGCAAGCTAAGTTGCTTGTACTCTTCACTTTTGGTACCGCATTCGTGTCGCCACGACGTGGGTGTGGATATGGGATCTTTACCGGATATTTTCAACTGATTTTGGGTGCTTTGACCAAAATAAACAGAGAAGCTTGGAACAGATAAGATGATTTTTGTGATCAAAACAATTGATTTTTATAATCAAAACAAATTCTAAGGTGAAATTGAAGAAAATGGAGTACCTTGTATATAGAAGTTTCTAGTCAGTCTTTTTCCGTATATAACCTTCTGAGATTCTCCTCTTAATCAAGATTTTTTCCTCAAACCATGTAAGTTTTTCACATAATGTTTCATAATTTAGACATATAACTCTATTTTTAGATATTTGAATTATTTTTAGTCGAATTCCTGCACCCCTATCCAATCTGGATTCATATCCCCGAATCTTAAAATTTAAATCATGAAGGATCCGGCCTCTAGTTCTGCATCCGTATTGGACACACGCACCCGAGTCCAAGAAACTTAGGTTGCAAGTACACTGGCCATTTTTTTGACACTCCTAAGTCGGTCTCGCTCATATGAAACGGGATCCTATTTCTTTTGTTCCAAATAAGCCAAAAAATGACATACTGTTGTCCTCCAAGTTGCCTCCTTTTTCTTTTTGGGCAATCTTCAATACTTCCCAAAGAACAAAGAGAAAACTAGTCTGTAATTGTGATGCAAAATTGCAATTTAATTATAGGTGATCTATGTCCTAGCTGCACTCGTTAGACAAGTAGGACTAACTTAAAATTATTTATCTCATTTTTCAAAGAGTACATGTCTATAATATTACATCACGTTGCACATGTTGCTTTCCAATATATATGCAAGTAGTCAATGACATAACAACAATTATTAAGGGAGTAGAGTATCATTTCCATGAAGAATTGGCACCAAAGGTTGCTATCTACCAAAGATTGATACAATTGTATTGTGTAGACTACACTTCGTGATGAGATTATTAGTGTAACTACCAATTACTTGATGTCTCATTAATGATGATTATAATGTTTCCATTAATCAGTTGATCAAGGCTCTTGTACTATGGTTTCCCTGAGCATTTTATTAATCAATTGCACCTTTCTACACTTTATTTCAATGGTTTGGTTAATTACCTGAGGCAAGCATCTTCCTACTTGCATATAATCCTAGCTCTCTTGACCTATTTCTATATTCTTACGCGAATATAAAGGCAGGTCGGTGCTCAAAGCATCCGCATTCACACAAGGTTCGGAGAAGGGCCACAACAATCTAAGGGTGATATGATGTAGGAAGCCTACCCTGATGCAAGTATCAGTGATAGGTTCCACGATATTCTTACGCGAATAACATTAATTAAAATTCTCTACTATCATGTTCAATAACTGGCTACATAATGTTCGTTGGTATATCCTATTGTAAAGATAAATGGAGCTGACTTATCTAGTTGTCTTGATCCTACCCTTTTCGGATCTTAAGTTAAATCCTTATATCCTATTGTTAAGATAAATGGAGCCAACTTATCTAGTTGTCTTGATCCTACCCTGTTCGAATCTTAAGTAAATCCTAAACTCTCTTTTTTGTTCACAGTAGGATTCCTTAGGCAAATCTTATTGGTGATCAATCAATTAGATACATAAGCAGAAGTTGGATAAATAACTTAATAACCCCCATTCATTTTGATATATAGCAAGAGAAGTGCGTGTAAAAGTAAAATTCATTTTGACTTGCATCATGTTCCTAGAATAGTGAAGTTAACCAAACTTGGAAGTATCAAGAGTATCCAATATCATAATCCTAAGGAGGAAAAACTCTTCCGGGGAGGTCTTCTTCAAGAATCTTCTCTCCTCTTCAAATTCTTGTCTAAAATTTGAAATCCTTGATCTAATAGGAAGAATTCTTTAAATATGCGGATGGTGGAAATTCTGTTGATACTGGGACACAGGTCATAGGCACTACATGACCGCCATGAGACAGAGTCTAGGCACTAGGTGTCTCAATGTCTCCGGTACCTAGGTGCTATACTTATCTGAACTTAGTCCATTTCTTTCATCTCTTTCACTCCTCCATCTTGTTCTTTTGGCCCATTCCTTCAGTAACTTTTTCCTTGCTCCCCATACTGAATTTTTTGGTTTCTGCGGTTGGTCCTTCTCTAGCTGAAGATCTTTCAAAAAACAATAGAATCTTATTACTATTTAATCACACACCTGTAAGTCACATTTGAAGCATCAAGCAAGTGTAGATTCCAAATTATCGCATACGATATGCAACAACATCAAGAACAGGTGCAACTTACTTCAGATCAGACATTAGATACTCTCTTTTATCCATAGTTTAATCCAGCATGCTTCCAGGAAAGCTACATTCAGTGCCTAGTGTTCCAAATGTAATTAGACTTCACTTCACCTTTTTCCTCCCTATTAACATTATCAAAAAAAAAACCAAGTAAAGCATTTCTCCATACATTTTACTCATGTATTCCTGATAACTCCAAGTAGATCAATCCTTTTTTTATAGTAGGTGTCATATTAATGACATCATTTTAAGTTGTCAAGAAAGTTGGCACTGAAGGTCAGGTGGATAGCAGCTATTACTGAAGTGGGTTACACCTGGATGTATTTCATATGCAGTTATATGGGTGTCACTAAATGTGAGTTTAAGTTTTACACATTCAAGATTTAACTATAGAGAATGATTAAACAAAACTGCGTTTGATTGCCTTCCTTTTCCTGTGGGTTATAATATCCATGGGTGTAAAGGGGTTACCAAAAGGGATTAAGAAACTTAAGTAATGCATCTCATGTGGCAGTGACATCTGTAGCTTTTGTGCTTATTTCAATATTTATGTTTTCTTTTTAGTTAAAAAAGGATGAGGAAATATTGTTATTTCTTAGAGCAAACGTGCATTCAGGAGATGAAGGAGACATCGAAGTCATTGTCTTGACATTGAGAGTCACTTGTCAAAAGATAATGACCAACATTTTGTCTTACTTGATTTGAAGTTTCTTATGTTTATGTCTAGGCTGTGCTCAGTTTGACCGTTATGTCAGGTTACATGCAAAGTTAATGTATGCTTTACTTGGTTATACATAACACCATTAATCTTCTGATTTTATTTTATTCCCGCTCACGTAATTCTCTGTAATATCCTTTGTGTATTCAACCTTATATTTACTCTCAATTGGCAGATTGGCATGGTGAAAAATGATATATCGAAGCTTCTTGATGGTCTGGAGAAATATGGTATATACCTCTTTGGTTTCTTTTCTCTTTTCTTTTTCGTTCTTCCTGTGAGCTGGTGGAGGTAACACTTTATAACAGAAATTCCAGAAGTTCCCGTTGTTCTCATAAATGAACGTCTATGATAATATTGTTGTCATATCATATTACAGATGATGGAGCCTACTACTTTGATGAAAAACTTGTTGATGCTCATGGACATCAGGGTCCCCTCTCAGCTTCGTCAGCTGTAGTGCGTGGGATTACAGCTTTTGCCGCAGTGTCTGCTGAAAATTTAAATGTATGTTGTGTACTACATGCAAATTTCTTCCTCTAAATTTATGAAAATCATTCTTGATAATGCTTTCCTTTATGATGTGCAGCTTCCAGGTGACAAAATTCTAGGTTTGGCAAGGTTTCTCCTTGGTGTTGGAGTTCCTGGTAATGCGAAGGACTTGTATTATCAAATTGAAGCATTGGCGTCCTTGGAAAACAATAGGTGTGGTTGCAAATATACTTTATTTTCCCTTTTTCTGATTTTTTATGCATTTGCTTCGATCTGTAAAATGTTGTGTTTTTGGCTTTTTGTTGGTAGAGTCAGATGTAGCATCTTTGCTGCAAGCTGGCCAGCGTCATTTCTATACTTACAAATCAAGCATTTCTTGAAATGCAGGGTCTCCATTCCATTGATTTTATCACTCCCGACCAGTGTGCTTTCATTGACTAGAAAGGACCAGCTTAAGGTGTGACATTTTTGATATAATTCTCTTGAAGTCTGAATACATTGCCTGATATTTCTTTCATAATTGCTTACCATATATTCCTCAATTTTCGGATTCAGACTATAAAGTCTTTGAGACTCTATTTCCAGTTTTGGGTGTTTCTTTAGTGATAACTTGAGATATAGAGATCTACAAGAATAAGATTTGGAAAGGGTATGCTCCAGACGAGAATTAGCAGCTTCAATGGAAAGCACTGAAAAGCGTCAAATCTGATGCTGTTTAAGCTAAGGTTACGTAACATTATATAAAAAGGCACATAATGAAAACATAAAATAACTAAAAAGAAAAGCCAATATTAGGGTGGAGGAATTGAAATGCTGCAACTAGGTATGTGAAGTAGAAACTATGCAATCACGTCCCAGACCATATTAGTTTTTCCCTTATAAAGATAACTTATTAAATTTCTTGAGATGGCAAAATGCAATTTAGGTTTCTAATTCAGACATACTGACTAGTTTTTTTGCTGAGTAGTGCCACCTTTTTCAAGCAGAGCTCGTGTATCTTTTAAATTAATCTTAATCTTTTTACAAAAAAAATGCAGTTGGTTGACTGGTTTTTGCTAAGATGCCCCCCTTATTACCTCAGTGCCATCACCCAATCGCTGTATAAGTTAGGCGAAGTACACAACCTGTTTTTTACCTAGTTGCAATGCTTTAGTGTGATCCATGTGTGCCTTTTCTAACAGTTATTCCCCTGAGGAGAAACATGATGCATTCTTTCTTGTGTCCTGTATCTGGTTATCTGGTGCTCTAATAAGTTTTGCCAGCGAATCTGAAATTAATGGACTGTTATCTTTGATCCAATTAGGTAAATGTAAACACTGTTTTTGGGGCTGCTGCACCTTCCCTGACAGTAAAACTCAAGCAGATTTTCAGCTCAGGTTCAAAGGATGCCTCTGTTATTGATCAGGTGCTAAGGGGCTTTTGTTTGTGATCTCATGCATCAGATATAGCTGTTAATATTTTATTTGAAAGTAGTTCTAGCATCTATGCTTGCTATTAACTTTGTGAATATTTGTCTGCCCCCATGATAAAGGATCTCAAATTTGACCATAAGAATGCTGTGCATTACTTAGATGCTTTGCCCAAAGACATTGATGTTGGCAGTTACATTTTCACTTTTGAGGTATGGCATATTCTGCTCGTTCCTTATCAAAATTTGCTTCCTATGTCGATCTTCATTTGACCAATTTATGTTCCTTTCCTCTTGATGATCTTGTAGATTGTTCTTCATGATTCAGAGCATACAATGATCTATGCCACTGGAGGAAGAACAAAAGTACCCATATACGTTACAGGAGTTATTAAAGTTGATAATGCAGAGATTTCTGTTCTTGACAGTGATCTTGGGAATGTTGAAACTCGTAAAAAGTATGTCCTTTTCCTTATCCTTCTTATCTCCTTTGTGATATCCATTTTGAAGAGGTTTACATTTTTAATCATTGGCTGCTCTTTTGACCATTTTCTGCACATATTAGTTATTTATAGTCAATGTCGTTAGTGGAACTTATTTCTGTTTCAGGTAAACTGATAGTGCCAATTCAAAATAAGGAACATATACGCATTTTTTCTTCTCCTCTTTGTTCTTAAAGCTACTTTGTTATAGTGTTTATTTTTGTTAAATTTTTTTACTACAACTGGCTTTTTACTTACTTCTACTTCCTGTACATAATTGCCTTTCGGAAGCTGTGAAATCAATTTACCAAACTGTTATTTAAGAACTCCTTTTTAGAGGTTTTAATAATCAGAGTTTCTTTATCATTGATCAACTTGACATTGTCTGCCTTTGGTTGATTGCAAAACTTCTAAAATTTTCAATTCAAAAAAGTTATACGAGTCGCGTAACAAGCCAGTTTGCAAGAGTGCTCATAAAGTCATAGTGCTTGCTGATTAGATTTGAAATTTTACTTGTTTGTAGTTTGACCTTTCCATACTTTGTAAAGACTTCTTTACTGAGATAAAAATTTGGAAAAAGGCACTGGAGCACATGTCATAGTATGCCAATAAATTTGGTGAAGTTTGATGCTGGATCGGCACTACCTTCCTATCTTCTCTTTCCATTGAACTTGTTTTAGCTTGAAAACCTAGAGAGCTCACCTCATCTTTGTTCTCCTACTTTACAAGGCTCAAGTAAAGCACGGAAATTAGTGTTCTAAATTCTTAGACTAGCCATGTGGAATCGTCTTCTATAATTTAGATAGAGATTTTATGCATTAAATTTTAATAAGCCTTCATTTCTGTTTGCTAAATAATGAATATATTGTGCCCACTTGGTTCTTTTTTTCTGATTTCCCACCTGGCATCGGTACCCGCTTTGGGACCCCGTTTAGCTACGCTTTGCGTTGGGAAGGGAAGTCCCACTTTGTTGGTAAACCGCTCTCTACTAAAGGTGACTTCATTCTTAGGACTCGAGCCCGAGCCTACTTGGTAGTAGAATGGATGGGAAGAATACAATATGCTAATTTAGTAGCTAGCTTGAATGTTATCTTTTTCAATATATAAACCGATGAGATGCTAGAGGGTTGATTTTTGTTTTGATGGTTATATCCATGTCATCTATTACACCCTTGATGGATTTTTACAACTTATGTTTACAATGACTTAAAAGGTGAATTCAGAACTATAAGTTAGATATTGACTACTTCATAATTTTCTCAATTATAAAGGTAAGTTTTATAAAGTGGTGGTCAGACCAGCTATATTGAATAGGGCAGAGTGTTGGTCAGTCAAGAACTTGCATGTCCAAAAGATGAGAATAGCGGAAATGAGGATGTTGAGATAGATGTGTGATCTTGTTAGGAGAAATAGGATCAGAAACGAAGCTATTCGAGATAAGGTGGGAATGACTTTTGGGTGGACAAGATGAGGGAGGTGAGTCTGAGATGGTTCGGGCATGTGAAGAGAAGATGCACAAATGTCCCAATGAGGAAGAGTGTGAAGCTGGCTATAGTGGGTATAAGGAGAGGTAGAGGTAGGCGAAAAAAGTCTTGGGGAGAGGTGATTAGAGTGGACATGACGCATTTGCAGCTTATCGAGGAAATGGCTCTAGATAGGAAGATATGGAGGTTGAGGATTAGGGTAGAAGGCTAGTAGGTCGAGCATTGTTTAGTTCTTTTTTTGTTAATATTACTCTCCTACTATCTTATTCTTCGTTTTTAGTATTACCCGATGTTTCATTTTCTTCAGTTATCGTATTATTTTGTCAGTGCTGCTTCTCTTCTTCATTGTTTTCGGCATGGCTTCGTCGCTACTGTATTTCTTTATATACTTGTTTTTGATATGCCTTACTTGAGCCGAGGGTCTATTGGAACCAGCCTCTCTATCTTCACAAGGTAGGGGTAAGGCTGCGCAACACACCACCCTCCTCAAACCCACTTGTGAGATTACATTGGGTATCTTGTTATAATTTTCTCAATTTTTCCATGTTACTGCTATCTGGCTACCTCTGTTCTCTCATCTTTATCAGAATATTATTTCAGTTTATTTTGTTAGTTACATTGCACTAATATTTTTTTAGTAGAAACTGAAGTTTCTTAATTATTTGTTGTAATATGGCAACTCTATACTTACTATAGGATACTACCAAATTAATTGTGGAACAAGCATTGAGTGTGTCTTTACAGCTTATATGTGTTAATTGGTGCACCATATTTGTCTGGTTTTGCATGGTCTTTCACCACATTTTGATGCAACGTATAATATGTACTTTGATAGTTTATCTTTTTCTTGGGGTGTTCCATACAGGCTTGATTTGGCTGGGGAGAACTCCATCTCTTTATCAGCAAACCATCTTCAAAAGCTACGGTTGTCATTTGAATTAACTTCTCCTCTTGGGCATGCTTTGAAGCCACACCAGGTTGGATCCTGATTTATGTGTTCAGTAACTTGCACTCTTTATTATCCAGTTGGTGGACTTATGAGATGTTCTGCAGGCTTTCCTCAAGTTGACACATGAGAGCAAGGTGGAGCATATCTTTGTGGTGGGGAATTCTGGAAAACAATTCAAAACAATACTAGTTAAGTTCTTGAAATCTCTTCTGTACTCTGTTGCTCCCACTTAGCATAATGTGGATGTGTTTTGTGAGTTCAGCACAAACTCCAATTCCAAGAAGAAATGTGTGCAGTTGCTGCTAACTCCAATACTGACTATCTCTTAAAGGAGCTAACCGCTGAATACTTAATTGGCATTCTGTCTTATAGGATTTTCTTGGACTTGTTGAGAAGTTTTTCTATCTATCGGGTAGATATGATATTCAACTTACTGTTGGAGATGCTGTAATGGTATGTATGGATTTTAACTTTATTAAAGCTGCATATAGCGCCATATTTTGGGTCAAGTTTTTGGAAAAAAACATGCAGTAATGAAATGTAGATATTGGATCTGAAACATATTGTCGTATCTTGAGCTGACCATTTTGTTTTTTCCAGGAGAACTCATTCTTGCAACCCTTGGGTTCTGTTGAATTAGATTTGCCAGAGCCTCCAGAGAAGGCAGCACGCCCACCTCCTCAGGCTGTTGACACTTCCTCAAGATTTGGGCCCAAGGAAGAAATAGTTCACATATTCAGGGCTCCAGAGAAAAGACCTCCTACGAACCTTTCTTATGCATTTCTGGCCCTTGTTCTTTTGCCATTCTTTGGATTTTTGTTTGGGGTAGGTTTTTCTCTAAACCGTACTTGATTTTCTTTTTCAAATAAGTTAAATGTAATGAATAGCAGTGTCCCCTCCCTTCCTACACTTAAAAAAGGAAAAAGGTATATAAAAGAAGAGATAATAGCTGTGGGATCAAATTCCAATAGAGCCAAAGAAAGGTGATTTCTTCCATCTAAGTCTTGGTAAGTGGAGTTACTCGGTACTTGTACTGATGGGGTAATATGTACCTGGTGCATTAGTTTTGGTGCATTCAATCTTCCCTTGACACCACCATTAAAGAGAAGAGAAAATAAGAGATAATAGCTGTATGATTGGTTCTATTTCAGTTTGTTGCTTTGCCTTGGCTTGGATGTGGAGCTTAACATCCTCTCCCTTGCCTAAAATGCATTTATTGTGGTTAATTTATCATGCTTTCATGTCTTTTTGAAGCTTTTGAGACTGCGTGCAAACCTGAAGAACTTCCCAACAGCATCAGCACCTGCAACATCTGCCATTCTTTTCCACCTTGCCATTGCAGCTGTTCTATCACTTTATCTTCTGTTCTGGTTGAAGGTTTGTCCCTTGGTTCCTTTTTTGCTATCTGTATGTCATTATTATGCTCTTTTCTCCACTTTTGGTTGCAAAGACCATTGAAGCCTTGAGAGATTAAAAACCTCTGTTAGGTATAGTTTTGTT
>JACEIK010001967.1:123815-136062 GCA_018107945.1 Datura stramonium
GGTAGATAGGAAGGAAATAGGCTCCCTGTTTTCTTTTTCTCTCCCATAGCTTGAACCAAATTACCGGTGGCAGGAATATTGGTCATTCAGTTCTGCAGAGGATAACCTTACAACTTACAAGTAACAAATCCTCATAATTAGTTGTACAAATTCTGCAAGGTCTTAGAAAATGTCCTTTTTAATTGCTAATGCTATAAACTAATGCTGAGGATTTCCCTTGGACTTTAGTCTACTTCAAATGTTCTAATATAAGCTTCAGGGCATTTATCAAAGGAGAACTACAAAATATCATATGTGGTTTCTTTTGCTCCCACTGACATTGGTGACAACAGTTCCCTTCCATGACTGACACGGTAGTTGTTGAAAATTGTAGCCATAGCAGGAGAATCAAACTCTTCACTTTAGTTATCATTTTCAACACTAGTACCAGGCAGTTTGTTTGTCTCTTTTTTTTTTTAAATGATGAAATAATTTTTTGTTTGACTTCCATAATTCTCTTCAACTAGTTAGTCCCAACTCTGCTTAGCTATGATTCCTGACAGCCTTCTATATCCAGTGCTTCTTGATAAAACATTAACAGGTAGATCAGTCTTTCTAAGCACCGGCGGAGATAGAAAACTGGAATAAGGATCCATTGCCTACACTTCAGCTTAACTTTATTCAATTGACAATGAAATCCTAAATGACCTGCGAGGGGAAAAAACTGCAGCTTTCAGAGCCCTGAAAGTGTCAAATTCCCCATGCAGATCTATTTGTAAGACAATAATTTTGCTTGCTGACTTTACATATATTTTTTTTTCTGCGTGCAGTTGAATCTGTTCACAACACTGAAAGCGCTTGGATTCTTTGGGATCTTCTTACTGTTTGTGGGACACAGAACCCTTTCATATCTGGCGTCCACATCTGCTAAGTTGAAATCTGCCTGATTTAGATTAGGTTGATTTCGTTAACCTATAAATGCGAGGAAGCAGGGTTCAAGAGAAAGAGGGTCAGACATATTCATCTTTTTTGTAGGACAAAAATTATTTATGACATAATTGTAAGGATATTTAGGCCACAGTTAATGGTGAGAAATTCAATTTTGCTGTTTGCTTTGCAAGAAGTGGTATCTTGAGGTGCGTATTGTTCTCTTTGGTATGGTGAAGTGTTCTTTGCCTTGCCTTTGGACAATTCTCATTTGACAGCATGGTACACTCCCATTATTCTTAGTTGTGGGTAAAATATTGTGTAATTATTTAGGGGGATTACTATGGAACAACTCTGAGTGCTGGTTTATGAGGAGGAGATAAGAACATTAGAAGGGAGGGGGACGGGGATGGAAATGGTTTGCCCTTGATAAGGTAAAATTTAGCTCGGATGGCCAGTTTATGGACTGCTTGTTAACATTTAATGACCGTGTAAAATGTAATTGAGAAATAACCATTTCTTAAGGTGGAAATAGCATTTAGACAAAATACCTTCGCTAAAACACGTTTCAAGAGAATTAAATGGATTAATAGATTAAAATGCATCCTTATTAGATTAAAATTGGATAGTTGAAATGGAGAAGTGCTATCGGAGTGTTATGTGAAAGGATACTTGACAAAGTGCACGGTAAATTTTATAGAACAACTATAAGATTGGCTATGTTATATTATAGTGAATGTTGCACTGCTAAAGTCTAACATATCCACAAGATGAGTGTTGTGGAGATGTGGATGTTAAGATGAATATGCGGTTATATCAAATTAGATAAGATTAGAAATGGCCACATTCACTAGAATGTGCAAGAAGTACCACGAGGATAACGATTTGAATATGTTCTGCATCGATTTACAGATACACAAATCCGTCGGTGTAAAACTATGGTAAGTGAAGGTGTTAGTAGAGGGCAATATAGACTTAAAATTACATGGAAGGAAGTGATTTCAAAAGACATCTAATAACTTAATATCAATACAGATTTAGCTAAAAAGAGAACACAACGAAAGAAAAAGGTCCATTCAGGTGATAGCTACTAGTTGAGGATAGACTTTAGATTATGAAACTTTATATTATTAATGTATTTTCGCTTTTATTTTATTTATGATAATGATTCATATAACCGATCTCAACTTATTTGAGACTAACACGTTGTTATCGTTGTTGTTGTGCCCTAGCTTATACACAACAACTAGAACACAAAGCTTTGACAAGTGATAGTTCAAACTTCAGTGACAAGTAGAATTCCAGTACGAAGTGTTGGAACTTCAAATGCAATTCAAACTCCAAGAACAATTCGTAGAGTTTTCAAGTACTGTAGTTCAAACTCCAGTGTTTCTTCTTGGAGTTTAAATTGATATAATTCATATTTTAATTCAAACTCCATGAATTTCACTCATGATACTTCTTTTTGTGAAGTTTCAATTTCTACAAGTGAAATTTCAGAAATGTGTTCCACAGATCAAACAAGAATTGCTATAATTTCTTTATTTTTTTGGATCTTTTAAAAGTGAAGCGTATAGAACAATTCTAGTACCATTCAAAACTTTAACAAGTGAAACTTTAGCACAATATGATGGAGTTCGAAATATTTCAGGAGTTTTAAATATACAATTCAAACTTCCCAATTTTCTAACTCAAGAAAAAGACATGGAGTTCCTTTGTATTATAGGTAAAAATATTTGTTCAAATTTTATTTTTACGTTAAAAAATGGCTAATTATTAGATTGTTTTAAAATAACAATTAAATATTAATTAGCGGCGCGAGAAGTGACTATTTGCCAAATTTTCCCGTTAAAGGAGGAAAGCTTCCCCCGAACATGTCATTCTGTAAAATTTAGATATTATTTTTCCCGATTTAGATATTTGTGAGAAACTGATATATTTAATAGCCTATTTGATCAAGCTTTTTGAAGGTCAAAAGTGCTTATTTTTTTCTAAAAAACACTTTTGTGAAAAATAGAAACACTTTTTAAAAATTTGGCCAAACACTAATTGTTGCTCAAAAATGTTTTTTAAATTTTTTGGCCAAACACAAACTGTTTCTGACCAAAAGAACTTTTTTGATAAGCATTTTTGAAAAAGAGCACTTCTCAAAATAAGCTGATTTGAGAAGTTTGGTCAAATAGGCTATAAGTTTTAATGAAATAATTTTGGACTAAAATACCATCTAATCTAAAATAGNATCTAATCTAAAATAGTCAACACAATATTTGTACAGAAACAAGTAGTATATGTAATTCACATTTTGATCTAACCACCTTAAGTTTATTCCAAATGATCTCATGAAATAAAGCCTCCAAACACCAACACAAGCAATTCTCATCTATGAATTGAGTCAAACAACACCAAATCAACAAAACTCACATTTTCTTTTTCAACATTTTTAGGATCAATAATGGAGTTTTGAGATTCTTCAAACAAAACGCCAAAACAGTGTTTGAAGTAAAGGTTTAAGCACAAATAATCACACTGAAACAATTTTAGCAACAATCAACTATCAACTTCGAATTTTAATTCCCAAACAACAATCTTAAGCTTCCAATATTAAAAAATTAAACTATGGTGTCCTTCAAATTTCTTCCACCCAATCTACCAACATTATTGTATAATAATTATGATACATTAAACAATATATCATAAGCAATTAAACCTGCAAACAAGCTGTTAACTTGAAGGTACTAACACAAGAGGGGAAAGAAAAAATACATTTCAAAATTGTGGCAAGCTGATGACATATTGATATGAATTTATTTTATATTCAATTTGATTACTCTATTAGATTACTCATAAATCATGTTAGAATCATGCAAATCACAACTAATTGTCGCGAAATTATGACACATTCGATGTCTTTTATATGAGCTTCCAATGTCCTTTAGTTCATTTTTGTGTGTTTCTAATGTTGTAATAATACTTTGTTGGTCTTTGAAGTCGAATTGGCTAGAATAAGGAAAACAAGGTAAAGTATCCAGTTTTGGGAAAATGTATGAGTGGTACTTCGGTATGAGCGGTACTTCGGTATGAGCTGTACTTGCTATCATAAATCCTTGGACTTGGACTTGAAGATTTGAAGTGTTGACTAATATACAGGCCAATTCATGGCCATAAATCACATTCACGGGTTGTACACCTTGACGTGGAAATAAACCGCCACTATCTAGCAGCTCAAAATTGGGATATGCCTAAGCACGATGGTAGATACGGACCATCTGTCGCATTCACTGTCCGTAGATCAAAGTATATACAACAACACAATAAAGACAATTCATAGAGCATTCTATAGACTGTAGATCACTTTCACGATCTGTAAGTAACCAATGAAGGAAGAGAAGCAACATATATCATCAAGTCAACGGACCGTGTTCATTTTCATGGTCCGTAGATGGGTTTATGGTGGAGTTCAAGAATCCTAAGTTGAAGTATTTGTTACGATTCATTTTTGTATTAATGTAAAAAGAAGTTGTTAAGCACCTCAAAATATCCGCAAAATATGATTGATCGACGGATTTTAAAAAATACTTTTATGGCTAAAAGAAGTACATCTTATTTGAAATAGTTTTGTTAGCACTTAAACTAATATATTAATTCAACCATGAATTAATTTTTTTAATCTTGGCTAATTTTGTAAAACTAATGGGTTATTCAAAATATTGCAACGTCTATATAATTTAGTCTTTAAATTCAATATGTTAATTCAACTCCTAATTCCATAATTTTAAAAGGCTTCTGAACAACTATAACGACATGAAATGTCCTTCAAGTCATTTAGTCGGCTTGAAGTTTGGGGCTCGATTAATTCAAAGAAATATGGGCAATTCGCGTGAATGCCCATGTTGGGAGCTAGTCTTCAAATTTTGCTCCTCAAAATAATTGCTTTTAAAAGCCCTTCACTTCAAAACAATCAATCGGGGTGGTGCCATCCGCGCTAGCCACATTATTGAAGTGGAAGTTCAAGCTTTGAAGCTCATTTTCCATCTTTCTTTAGTTAGTTAAGCCACCTTTTTATAAAAGGATTGTAAGTAATTACGAAGAGGTTTTGACACTGTTTGAATGGCTCTCATTATTTAATTTTTATTCTTCGCAATTTTTACTTAAAAATTAGATGACAATAATAACCCAGATATACAAACATATATAAACTAAAACGTAATACTAAAAGCATCTTAATTTTTCATAACAAACTTCGCGCGATAAATATTTTTCTCTCCAATGGCACTTCATCAACAACAACAAGCTACCTTCTTCGGCGTATCACGACTGTAAACTATGCTTACTGAAATTACATCAGAAAAAGGTAAATATATAAAATTGGTATTCAAAAATAAATTACAGTTAAAATATAAGAATCATTATACACTAGATCAGATCTAATGCTATAATTGGTTATCTACAAGTTGAAAATATAAAATTGTTGAATAAAAATTAGGCATTGTTGAGTTTGTTGGCATGATTTGATTTTCCTGGACGATTAACTTGAGCCACTAAAATTGTGTCTTGTAGCGTAAATTTTGCTATTGAGTTTTTACCTTGTGGCATAACTTCTGATACTCAAATTGTCTACTTTTTTGCATGCATAATTGCATGCATTGATATAACTTATGCCTTCTGGCACAACTTGTGACTTTTGCGGCATGATTTCTTATGCCTTTTTTCCATGCATAACTGTGTGCATTCTATAACATAGGCCTTATGTCATAAATTGTGACCTATATTGTATCTTTTGGGTATGATTTCTTTTTTTTTCTTAATGCAATAAACTGCAACGTCCGTAACTTATGCCCCTTGTCACCTATATTGTTCCTTTTGAGCATGTTTTTTTTATTATTTATTTTAAATGCAATATTTTCCTAGGAAAAATAACTTATGCCTTCTGCCATAACTTGAACATTTGAGGCACAATTTCTTTTTCTTTCAATGCAATATATTTCAAATAATCTAGAACTTACGCCTTCTGCCACAAATTGTGGCTTTTGCGGCATGATTTCTTATGTCTTTTTTCCATGCATAACTGTGTGTATTATATAACTTACGACTTCTATAAAAAGTTATGACCTATATTGTGCCTTTTGGGCATGATATTTTTTTTCAACACAACAACTTTGAAAAAAATCTAGAACTTACGCATTCTGCCACAACTTGTGAATTTTGGGCATATTTTCTTATGCCTTTTTGCATGCACAACTGCATGCATTATAACTTACACCTTCTGCCACAACTTGTGCATTGTATTGTGCCTTTTGGATATGATTTCCTTATTTTTTTTAATGAAATACCTTTCTTGAAAAAAATATTATTTCTTCCGTCATAGCTTGAGAATTTGGGGCACGATCTTTTTCTAAATACAATAACTTTAAAAAATCTAGAACTTATGCCTTCTGTTAAAACTTGTGGCTTTTGGGCATGATTTCTTATGCCTTTTTCAATGCATAACTGTGTGCATTATATAAGTTATGCCTTCTGCTACAACTTGTGACCTATTATTTGCCTTTTGGGCGTGATATTTTTTTTGAACAAATGCAATAGCTTCTCTAAAAAAAACAACTGATGCCTTCCATCATAACTCGAGTATTTGGGGCATGATTTCTTTTTCTCAATGCAGTATATTTTAAAAAATTTATAACTTACGCCTTCTGCCATAACTTATGGATTTTGGGCATGATTTAAATTTATTTTTTCAATGCAATAACTTCCTACCATTTTACAAGTTATACCTTCTAACATAAGTTGTGCATTTGATTTCAAAAAAAAAAATAAAATATATCAGTGTTACTTGATCAACCAAATCTTTCTTTATGCAGAAATTTTAACTTTGACAACAACCTGCATATACATAGCTTTGAGTGGCAAATGGAATGCAAAATACAGGTATATGGATCATGAGACAAAACTATCACTTGTCAAGGATGGTGTGATCTTTAGAGAATTTAGGCAGCAAATATTGGGCTCAGATATAGAAGCAAATATATGGTTTGACACTACTGAGAAAACAACCAAAGAAATGTGTGTAACAAATGATGATGAGCTTAACACTTGCATGCATTTTCTCAAAAACAATAGTTGGTTCAAGAATTCCCATTTCATACTGGAGTATATTACAAGTGACGTACAACGGTACACATTGCAGACAAGTAATAACAGTATTGTACAACAAAAAGAAGAAGAGCAGATAGAAGAAATTGATGCATAAGAACAAATCTATCTTACTTACAAAGAAAACAGAGATGCAATTAGCACTTTTGATAGGGGACTCTCTTTCCATAATCAGAAAAGTGAAAGCTTATTAGAGATTGAATATCTCACACCCAACGCAACACCAGAACATACAAAAAAATATACATCCAATGATATGTGAGATGATATTATTGAAAAGATCTATACTCCACTTCCTTTAGAGTCGTCTGGAGCAGAAAATTCAATGAAAGTTCAAATAGTGAAATGAACTCAAGGAGAACTATCAAATGTTAAAAAGACAATAAAGCGGAAGAGACTAGAAACTAAGGCAATTATTTTCATACCAAGTGCATCATTGGATGAGTGTTACACCCCAAAAGTCCCTAAGATCATATCCGAGACTTGCAGCTGAAACTAGCAAGAAAAATGGCACCAGTCCATTTAATGGCCCTCTATCAACGTAGTAGCAGATGCTCTCATCCGTAAATCAATGGGAAGTTTTTAATGGCCCTCCCATGAGCCATTATATAAAGAACCAACAAGTCGTTGGTTTGTCTATGGTAATGAACTTCTAAAAATATTAAAATCAAATTAATCAAAGGAAGAGATTATATGACCCATTGTTTGAACGCATCAATCGTTGTTTCTAGTCGCTGAGCGTGCCCGAGAGTGAATCAGAGGGCGTGGAAGGAACTAATCTGACTGACCAACGGTCCGTTGGCCGATACCACGTCCCATTACGTGGGTTATTGGTTCCGCCAGCCTGTGATTAGTTTCAGTTCGGGATTATTTTGATAAAATTCTATGATTTAACTCCTAAGTGATATCAAGTGGACTTTCTTAAGGTTAGATTAAAGGTTTTAAATTAGCCTAATACTCACTCTCTTTAGAACACTCAGATTGATTTTCCTCTCAAGGCAAGCTAGGTTCATCATCTCCATCTTCTCAATTTCTGGGTCTTCAAGACAAGTTATGGAATCATCTACCTGTGTATATAGGGTCATGAATGGGGATTCTTCCACCCCATACCCAATTTCATATCTATCTCATGAATTCAAGGCTACAAGCTTGATTTTATAAAATTCTAGGGTTAGATCGAATTCTCATGAAATCTCTTATGATCTCTTATAAATCCAAGTATCTTATGATTCAATTCATGCTTTATGAATTTATGAATTTTAAATATTTAATTCAAACTTATAAAACTATTCAAATTGTTTAAATTTTCAAGTTAAGATGATTTTACTCAAGTATGTATAATTTCATTAATGCTTTTGTATCATGGCCTATTCTACGAAATTATTTTTATTGCTAGTTCACGTATGACAAGTATAATTATGATTTTTATGTTTTCAACTAGCTCATGAAAAATCAAGTATGTTTTATGATTATGACTATGAGCAATATGCGTGTTTTAAGAGTTATATCTAGCACGTAGTAGGCTTCGGGTTTAGCGCACTCCATGCTCATAATTCTAATACACTTATCTAGAAAATTTATAAAACAAGAAACGCCGATGCCTAATATAAAAAATAGCCTAATATGTACAATGGAACCTATGTGATTAGCTGTAAGCTCTTTTTTGAGCAGCATAAGGGAAGCATGTGCAAGGCATGTAAAGCATATTGTGTTAGCTTGATTTTGTCTTTGACATGATAGTAAGCTTGCGGATAATCCGAGGCTATGAGCCTCCAAAATCTTGCACACTTCATCAACTATTATTTGGTGGGATAGCATCCTTCATCCGTATTCCACCGGAAGCCATGTTTTCTATCAAAGGAACTCATATTTCCAAAATTCTCTTCAATGATCTTCAGGAAGAACATTTTCTACTGAAGTTCGTTCCATGGCATGCTCCATATTTTGACAAAGATTACAATGGAATATTTAATTTTATTCTGTGATAGCCTCGAGTGATCTCATTCTCTAGTAATCTCGTAGGATGCTTGATAATCCTTTGATGCTTTTTGGACGTTTTTCCAGTAAAGATGTTTATCAATGTGGTTTCGGCGCCCATTCTTTCTGGTTTACACTTTTTTGAAATGCACTTATTTTGCTAGAAGATAAACCTTTGTGCTCCATAATATTCGTCTTCCAAGGACAAAATAGAGACCGAAAATTTCCAAACGTAAGGGAATTTTGGCTCCATGACATGACTTTTCAATTATCTTTATCGACCGACGTAGCATGGATATCTTTGCATCGTATGTGTTTTGAAATATTGAACCCAATATTTTTGTGGCCTGGACCATAGTAGGAATATCTTTAGAGCTGGTTCAATCTTGTCAAAACTTGTGAATACATTACACTTAGACTTATATAAATATAATATCGTGATATAAGTACGTAAAATCATAAGAGCTCTTGTGAAAAGTCATTTGGTGCTGGTGTGAACACATGAAAAAATGGGTATTCTGGTTGACTCCATAAGACTTAAGGATGGATGTGATAACGCATAAAATATACCTTTGTTACAAAAGAGCATACACGACATCAAAATAAATATCCCTAAGCAGATGCTCTGTGTTGAATTCACGTAGACTATGAAGATATGCACGAAATAAGTATTCGAGAAATTGAATTTAGCTTGCACCACTTGAAAATAACAAGGAAATAAACATTTTTGGGGAGGTTGAGATTAACAATAGAGTATAAATTCTAATTGGCTAATTAAGATAGCAAATGACCAAGTGTTGTTGACAATAACGTGAAAGACTAGAGGTATGGGCAAAAGAGATGATATGCTAACTAAATAAAGTTCATGCCAGTCATCTCATGAGTTCAAGTTGTGTAAATAACCCTGCAAGTGGGAATTTGATGATTTTCAACCTCATAAATACCTCTTGCTAGAGGTTCTTTCAAACCCTATACACAATTAAATCAACCCGATCAGATTTGGATTAATAGTTTCACTAATTTCTAGCTATTAGCTATTAATTAAGAGTGAGAATGTGATTTTGGCTATTTCCAACCCAATTTCACAACCTCACATCCATGTCCACCATTAAATTCTCTCTCAATACTCAATTCTTCTTTTTCAAGCAAAAATCAAGTAAGAACAATTAGACCCACATCAGTAACCATGGATCTTCAATTATAGATTGGACAAAATTTAATAGATTTACACTAATTAAATAATATTGAGATGACTCTAGAAATACCCGATCTAATTAAGAATTCATCACCACACATCTCTAGTTAACGATTTAGCTACTCATAGTTAAGAAATTCAAAAGCACATGTAACAATAAACTCATTGAATTCAATAATAGGAGAAGTGAAATCAAATTCAAAAATAAATATTCAACAATGGTAGTACCTTGCTATGGAGGAAGAAGAAGAAAAAGAAAAAGAATCCTCTACAAATTTTCACCAATAGAATTCTTACTATCTTCTTCTACAAATAGAATGTTCTCAAAAATCTAAAAGTTAAGATCTGATGGGTACAAAGTACTTCTCTCTAAAATATATCCAAAAGTAGGGTACTCCAATCTCTTTCTCAGTGTTGGACACATTTGCCTTTGTTTAGGCATTCTGGTACTTGCGAGAGTATCGGTGGTTCACCGGTTGCATTCCACAAACCGCTGGCTGTTACTGGGTGCTCATACTGTGAGTCCAGTATCCTTCAGTGTTTCATTCGGCGATTCACTGGTCTCCAACCGTGCTCTGCCGATTTTTTCTCTGTGATCCAGCACTCTCAGGCGTCGATAGGCGATTCAACCGGTGAGTCGCCGGTCGTGTCCGCGATCTACAGTCGCTTTAATTCCCCAGAGCAGTGGTTTTCAATGTTTGGCAGGTCTTCTCCAGTGAAGCACCGGTTTTCACATGATTGCCTTCTTTTTTCTCTCTTTCTTTCTCTTTTCTACAAATCAAATATCTGCACATAAATAGTCAAAAAGGGCATAAAATCCTTATAACCTCTAGGAATTTCACACTTAGCCTTCCTTATGCAAGAGATAGAACCTATCAAATTTTTTTCCTCTTTTTGATAGTTCAATGTTTCTCAACTCATTAGATCACTCATCTTATCACAATTTTTGGTGCTACCTCAATTTTTTAGGCTACTCATTCTTTTTTCCTTTCTTTCAAACCCCCAAACTTAGGCCTTTGCCTCATTTCACATTCATTTTCTTATCTCTCCCTATTTCTTGGGCTTGAAGCCCCCATTTTTCATTTTCATTACTATCCATTAGAGAGGATGGGTGCCAACGCGAAGGATTAACAAAAATGGTCATTAGGCTTGTAATGTGGTTTTCAAGAAAGGGTTCAAGGCTCAAACGTTGGCTATCAAAGATTAATGGTCAAGGAGGTCATTTTGGTTGACTAATTTACAAAAGAGAGCCTAAGATCATGTTCTACATGCAGTTACATCTAGGATTTCGCCTTGAGTCACACTTGGGGAAAGTTCTAGACTAGAAGTTGTGCATGAGATTCACAAAAATCCTTACCACACAAGGCATCACACCTAAAGAGTCCACAAAAGTCATTATCCACACAAAATCTTGATTTAAGACATCAGAATATGCAAATTCATAAGTCAAATGAGGAATCTACAAACTATGATAAAGAGTGCTATGTTCTCGTTTCAAACACTGTTTATTATTTCTCATTTTCATTCCCCATTTCAAAAATTTTCTCATCGTACCTCTTAAAATAGCTCCAATAAAGACTCAAAAATGACATGACATTTCCCTTCAGAAAGTCGTCACTCAATCTATCATCGGGAAGTGCTAACCCAGTTCGACAATAAAAAGAAAGGAAAAACAAAGAAATGCTCCTCGGAAAAGAATTGTGGTATGAAGAGAACCCTTGGAGTTTGAGTACTATTCTACTATTTACATGGTGAACAAACAAAGGACTTGGGTCCTGAAGGAATAAACAATTCAAGACAAGGACCCCATTTTCATCATTAGCACACTAACATTCATCCAAGAATTCAACTAAGTCATTCATTTTTTCCTTTCTTTTCAACATCACAGGACCCACGAAGGCAATCATCAACAAGATTAAAAATCGAGCTCGACAAAGGCTCACAATTCTTCATTAGATAATAATTATAAAAAAAAATCCCGACAAGGGCTACTTCAACTCATCTCAAAATAATACATTAGTG
>JACEIK010001967.1:136067-146305 GCA_018107945.1 Datura stramonium
AGAATACTTGTCCCCAATGAATGCATGCAAAATAAAGGGGTAAGAAACTCCCTGAGCAGTTCACTTCTCATCCTCATCATCCGTAGCTTCCCTTGTTTCTATGGCACTATAAAACCAACCTCTCCTAGACCTCAGTGTCATCTCCCAAGTCATCAAAAAGATCATTAATTGGGCCTCGAGCAGTGGAAGGAGCATCCATTGCGGCGTCAAGAGCACTCATGTCAGGCACTTCCATAGGTGTCTGACTTTTCCACTCCCGCACCTCGGTTCGGAGAGAAGTGACAGCCCCCTCCACTGCATCCACCCGTTTGCACAATGTTGTAAGGCTCTCGTACATTGATTTTAGCTCCTATTTGACTGTTTGAGGAATGAGTGTAGGGAGACTCCTAGCCAACTTTTGGAGTTGGCTCTCATGAGAGTTTTTCATTTCCACGAGTTTGTGGAGACCACTCGGCTGGGAGGATGTTGGAGGGGGAGATGCTCCCCTAAGAGGTGTGTCACCGAAAGTTTTGCCTCTAGCTTCTTGGTGGAACACATTTAAATCTGGGGCATGCGGTGACTGCTTCGACCCATGGGATAGTGATCCCTCAGCCAACCTAAAAGTTTGCAATCTCTTCCTCTTAACTGTGGGTGCCTAGACATCTCTTTTCCTGTCTAAGGTGATAACTCCTGAGGAAGAGACAGGGATCTCATCAGGGAACAATGACACTCCCACTTGTAAACACAACTGATAAATGAGGACAACATATGGCATGAAGGTGGTGGCCTGTCTTTCCTTCCGCTTCATCTGCTAGGCCATAATCCCCCCAAAGTTAATGGGGACTCCGGACATGATGCAACCTATGAGAATGGCCGTCTCCAAGTTGACCCGCTGCTTATTTTTGGAAGGAATTATGTGTCCACACATAAAATCCAACCATAACTTGGCCTCGAACTTCAAATTGTGGCCATAAATTTTTCCATCCATGGAGGCCCATAGTGGAGTGCCAACTGCGATAATGGGGACTATCCAGGTGAACTGATTTTTCATGTCCACAATCCTGGACATGTACTCTGTGTCTGGGTCAATTTCATCTTCCCAGAATAAATAATTGATTGCAGCCAGAGTTATGTCTACCTCCACCCCACGAACCATGACTGATGGTAGGCAGGGGACTTCATCGATTTTACCTTTATGTTTCATGATGTCCTGTCTATCCTGGTAGGAGGCATAGAACTCCGGAACCAAGATGGGGTAGTAGTCTGGGAGAGGATTGGAGAAAGCATACTGCCTGTCTATGAATTGAGCAGTGATGTTGGGCAAGTCCCCGCGTAGTCCTGCCAAATCAAACCTCTTTTCCACCGTTATCAACCGACCCTTGCATATAGTGCAGTGCCCTTTCATGCCGGGCACACAAAAGATGATGGCCTCCCTAGAGTCGGTGGGTGTTGCAGACGCTTTGGCCTTGCCTTTACCTTTGGTGGTTGAGGAGGGAGTGCCTTGCCTTTTCCTGTGTTCCTAGATGAAGACTTTTTCTGCAAACATGATGTTAGTGGCAGCCATAATGTATTGAAATAAAATAACTAAACATTATACTAAAATTGAGATGAGAAGCAAAGATGCAAACAGCACCGGCGAGCCGCAGGATAGGATCCGCTGATCGCCGCTGACCCGCCGATGGGATCCAAAATATACTCTTCATTACAAAAGATCATACACGATCGTTATATCAAAACAAATATCCCGACGGTTGTTGAGGTCGAATCCCATAGAGACTAGTGAATGATATGCACGAGCGTTATTTGAGAAATTGAATTTAGCTTGCACCACTTGAAAATAACAAGGAAATAAACATTTTGGGGGAGATCGAGATTAACAATAGAGTATAAATTCTAATTCAGCTAATTAAGATAGCAAAATGACCAAGGTTGTTGACAATAATGTGAAAGACTAGAGGTGTGGTGTAGATGATATGCTAACTAAATAGGGTCATGCTAGGTCATATCATGAGTTAAAGTTGTGTAAATAACCTCGGGAAAGTGGGCATTTGATGTTTTTCAACCTCATAAATACCTCTTGCTAGAGTTCTTTCAAACCTCTAGACACAATTAAATCAACCCGGTCAGATTTGGATTAATAGCTGCACTAATTTATAGATATTAGCTATTAATTAAGAGTGAGAATGTGATTTTGGCTATTTCCAGCCTAATTTCACAACCTCACATCTATTTCCACCATCAAATTCTCTCCCAATATTCAATTCTTCTTTTTCAAGCAAAAATCAAGTAAGAACAATTAGACCCACATCAGTAACCACGGATCTTCAATTATAGATTGGAGAGAATTTAACATATTTACACTAATTAAATAATACTGAGATGACCCTGAAAATACCCAATCTAATTAAGCATTTATCACCACACACCTCTATTTAATAATTTATATACTTATAGTTAAGAAATTCAAAAGCACATGTAACAATAAACTCATTGAATTCAATAATAAGAGTAGCGAAATCAAATTCAACAATAAGTCTTCAACAATGGTAGTACCTTGCTATGGAGGAAGAAGAAGAAAAAGAAAAACAATCTTCTATAAATTTCCACCAATAGAATTCTTACTTTCTTCTTCTACAAAGAGAATGTTCTCAAAAAGCTAAAAGTTAAGATCAGATGGGTACATAGTACTTATCTCTAGAATATATCCAAAAGTACGGTACTCCAACTCTTTTTTTCAATATTGGTCACATTTTCCCTTGTTCAAGCGTTCTGGTACTTGCGAGAGTATCGGCGGTTCACTGGTTGCATTCCGCGAACCGCCTGCTGTCATTGGGTGCTCATGTCGTGAGTTCCAGTGTCCTTCGACGTTTCAGTTGGTGATTCGCCGGTCTCCAACCATGCTGCGCTGATGTTTTCTCTGTGATCCAGCACTCTCAAGTGTCAATAGCCGATTCAACTAGTGAGTCGCCGGTCACTTTAATTCCCCAGGGCAGTGGTTTTTGGCGTTTGGCCGGTCTTCTTCGGTGAAGCGCTGGTTTTCACCTAATTTTCTTCTTTTTTCTCCCTTTCTTGCTCTTTTCTATAAATAAGATATCTACACACAAAAACGCAAAAAGGGCATAAAATCCATATAAATGACTTTAAAACTAGACTGAAGCTCATGCTTAAAAGCCTAATGAGTTGGTAAATTACCAACTCATCAGGATGCTCTATATTTCATTAATACTTGAAACTCATAGAAAGTCCATTGTTCTTCAGAATGGATGGATCAAATGGGTCTAATACTAACTAAATAAGTCTGGTGGATGACTTGACAGCTTCGATGAATTGGGACCTGGTGGGTTGGCCATCATAAAGACTTGGTCGGCTAGTTACTTCTTCTTCTTGGTTCGCTCTGGAAAAAACCTTTTTGGAAATTTACACGGATGCATTCGATTGAGCCTCCCAACTGTTATGAGTAAACATGATTGGATCAAACAGTTCAATCATGACGGTCGTAATATATGATAGTTCAAATGTCCCTTTACCAGGCACTTCCCGTGGGATATTGACTGTAATTGCCAAGAATGTCTGGAGGATGAGATTGAATATGATGAGTTTCATTGAGAGCCAAGCACAAAAAGAAGAAGGAAAGATGATCGGAAAAGGAATTCTGAAAATGATATGATGATGGGAATCCATCTATCGGTTCCCTGAGCCGCCTTCGAAAATATGAATTTCTTGTTTCCTACAAACCTCAAGATTGACCAACTCTACCCACTCCAACCACAAAATCTCACAAACCTAAATCTTCATGGGTGCTTGGCTCTCTTCCCATGAAACTCATCATATTCAATCTCATCTTCTAGACATTCTTGGCAATTACAGTCAACATCCCATGGGTAGTGCCCGACAAAGGGACATTTGAACCACCATATATTACGACCTTCATGATTGAACTGTTTGATACAATCATGTTCACTCATAACAACTAGGAGGTTCAAATTGAATGCATCCATGTCATCTTCAGATTAGGAAATGGATGCAGATTGGTACATCTGAAGAGCAAAGACTGTACTATTTGTTTTTTAAGATGAGAGTGACCAAAATTGATGGCAACGGTTTTATCATGTTTTTGACAAAGAATGGTTCAGTGGATCAAAGAGGTTCAACAGGATGTTCTCTCATCCGCTCATAGTAGGTGACCCATGAGTCAGGAATACTTTTGATAAGTTTTTTCTTTGGTATTTTTCTCGGTATCTGGGTGTATGTAGTAGTTCTGTTGGTGGCATCTACATTTAGTAGCAAAGCATCATCTCCACACGGAAATGAAAGATCCATGGCATGGTTCTTAACTCGCCAAGATATTTTGTAGTGAAGAGTTTCTTGGGTAGCATCTCTAGCTTGTGGAGCTTCCTGTATTTTGACTTGGATCTTCAAGGCCTCTGCTAGATATGGATCACTCAGGGACATGTTGAAATTTGGGAATAACATAACAAAAACTGTCCCAACATTCAAGGGTGATCGTGGTTGTACCCAAGTTAGCATGTTGGTACTCTTGATATCGAGTATTAAGGAGTAAAAGGGGGGCAACAACAAGTTGGCCTTTTCTTCCGTGATATGACAAAGCGATTCGTACTGCACCAAAATGAATATGGGTAAATCCGTGATTTTTTCATTGCTTTGGAAAATCATCAAGAATCTACAGGGTAACAAATTGTTCCCCCTTAGTAGCAAGAATAGGGCGTTGATCAAGTTTCGAAGCAGAAACATATTCTTTTACCCCTTTAGGTTTATTTTGTACTAGGGAATGAATTTGTAACCATGGATAAGTCGTCTTTTTCGCAAAGGCAGAGTAAGGATTTAGGAGAGGTAAGTAGGTTGAAGATACTTTATTTTCATCTCCCTATCTCTAACATTGTTCATAGTAAGGTCTAAGCTGTCCTGCTCACTAGATTAGACCTCCCTGCAACGGGGATGGGCCGCGGTGGTGGTCTCATCGCAGCAGTAAGAATACCGATATAGCGGTACTATTGAGTCAGTAGCTCGACCAAGTTGTCAACCTTGGTTCCACACTTAGCAGTTTTTCCCATTTAGTTCATCAACTCAAAAATAATACATACACAACAATCTCAATGAATCAATTCATCATCCTGTCACATGAAATATACGCCTAAGTCCTCAACAATAAATTCATCAATTTATTCATCAAATATGGACACATGAATCCTCAACAATCAATTCATTAACTTATTCATCAAATGTGGACACATAAATTCTCAACAATCAATTCAACACATTGTTACACATAATATAAACACATGAATCCTCATTGATTAGTTCACCTTTACTAACTTCACTTGGTAATGTGTCAGGAACACACCTCTATCACATCACTACATACTCACTGGCACTTATCGCTGTACACACATGCTTGAGGATCTTACTTATGCCCTTCCATTCATGACCTGCCGGGGACTCTAGAAATTCATGTACTATACCGGCTTGGTACCCATTCCTACTCATCTGCTCGTCAGGATGCTCCCCTTGGACATGAGCCACTCATCTCAAGATCACTTGCCCGGATGCTCCCCTCAAGCACGAGCCACTTATCTTAGGAAAAAGCATGTTACCCACTTTCATTCTCATATTATATATGTATATCTCTTGGTCATTTAGTATAACTTTCCATTAAGTTCCTCTCCTCAACTTGGTTATATTTATGAATGTTCAATTATTTACATGGCGAAAATAGAACAAACTGTAGGCTGCAAGAGATGTAACGAGTCGTCGTCCCTATGGACGAATCATTC
This sequence comes from Datura stramonium, assembly GCA_018107945.1. Taxonomy (NCBI): domain Eukaryota; kingdom Viridiplantae; phylum Streptophyta; class Magnoliopsida; order Solanales; family Solanaceae; genus Datura; species Datura stramonium. Next base: position 141,839 of record JACEIK010001967.1, read on the forward strand.
TTGGAGTCGTGGAGAAGAGCCAGAGTTTTATGAAGAAGAACCAGTGCACCTAATGAGTTGAAGGCACAATTCATTATATCTGGTAACGAGTCGTTATGCCAGTCATGGAGACTGGGAGGAAGATTTCTAAAAATTGCCCAGGGAAGACAACGAGAGACATAACGAGTCGTCAGGTGAAGTGACGACTCATCATCAGATACTGTGAGAATCCATCAAGTGCATTGGAATATTTGGTGTTCCATGGCCACGAGGGACCTAACGACTTATGCCTAGGCCTAACGAGTCGTTAGGTGACCCTTCACCAGGACTGGACTAATTGTCGAGGATGACTCAACTTCATTAATTACGACTCATTGGGAGACCCAACAAGTCATTACTTGGACCATTACCACTGCCAACCTGGAGTCCGTTTTTAGTTAGGAAAAGTTTTGTTTGGAACTATAAATACATCATTTAGGTTTATTTTTTGAGTACAGTTTATTTTACCACTTTTCACGTAAATTTTAGTGTTGTTAACGATCATTATTGGTTCGAGAAAAAAAGTTTGTAATTTTATTCTTTATTTTGGAAATCAAACAATATTGAAGTTTTGTTCATCGGTTTTGGTGTTATTCAATTTATGTGGTTTTCTTCTACGAATCTTTGTAAGTTACAATTATGGTTTCTTCTTAATTATGGTTTCTTCTTTATTTTGTGATTTTGATAATTCAAATATGAGTAGCTAAACCCTTAACTAGGGTTGTGGGAACCATGATGAATTAACACTCATAGGCAAAAATACTTAGTGATTCTTGAACGGAGTTTATACATGTATTGTTTTTCCCTTCATTTTAATTATTTCGTAATGGTTGCAAACGTTGAAATTTGCCTTATTCTTACTTACCGGATCAAGGGAGTGATGAATGGGAAAAAGAATTAACAATAGAGATTTGAGTCCATCAACTCTCATCTAATAGTCTGACCTTATTCAGAAATAGCTAATCCGATATTAAGGGTAAGGATTAATTAAGCATACACCCATATACGGACCAAGTTGCGTGGTGATAATCATCTAGATAGGGGACCAACTATTTAGGTGAATTTAAATTACCAATATTACATGTTAAACACTAGAATAGATCACTAGTGTAAAAGCCTTGTGGTTATGAAGTCATGGGGAACACAATCCTAGTCACTTTATTGATTAAATACAACTGAAATTGATTTAAACATTTACTAGTCTTTACTCTTGCTTATTATTTTGTGTTTTGAATCTTTCCCCCTAGGAAATAAGTAACCCAATAGTATTAGCTAAATGCATTAACTCAAGTTCTCGTCATATAATCCTCACGGGATTCGACCCCAACCCTGGTTGGGTTCTATATTTGACATCGACCGCTTTATATCTCATTCATGAGGTGTAATTTGGGCAATATCAAATTTTGATGCTGTTGCCGGGGAATACGGCTAAGGCTTTTATTAATTGTGTTTGTTTTATTGTTGATCCTTATTTCCTTTTTATTTTTCTTTTTTATTTTATTTTCCTTTTTATTTTATTTTATTAATTGTGTTTGTTTTTGTTCTTATCAGGTCTTAGGTTCGTGCATGCCCAGTACTAGGAGCCAAGAAAAATCCCTGGTTCAAATTGATCACGAACTTGAAAAAACACTGCCAAATCTGAGGAGAATGGCCAACGTACAAGAGCAAGAGACAGTGGACCAGGCTACAACCAGGATGTTAGCTGAGGAATAAGCTCGGGCAAGAAATAAAGAGTTAGCAAGGGTTGCTGAAGAGCAACGCCTAGCTGCCGAAGCCGAGTGAGCTAGAAGAAACAGAGGTCCAAAACGTCAGAGGCACCGGTACTTCGATGATGATGATGATGTTGATGCTGATATTGATGAAGCCGGTGCCATTGGAGCTATTGTGCCTCCCCTTTTGTCTGATGGGGCAATGTTTGACATTACTAGTTCTATGATCCAACTACTTAACATGAAGGGGATATTTGTGGGTCATGCAACTGATGATGCACATACTCACTTGACTAATTTCGTAGGTATCTACAAAGCATACAAACAACCGGGAGTGAGTCAGGATGCATTATGGTTGAGGTTATTTCCCTTTTCATTAGGGAGTAATTTAACGCTCTGGTTGGCTGAATTGCCCAATGATTCTATCACTACATGGAGGGAGTTGAAAAGATCTTTTCTTGAAAGGTTGTTCCCACCTTCTAGAGCTTTGCAACTGAAATATGAGATATACAACTTCAGGCAATTGAATTTTGAAGCACTTCATGAGACATGGTTGCAGTTCAACAAGAAGCTCAAAAAGGTTCCCAACCACAGGATCCCAGATGATACATTGTTAGAGATCTTCTGTAGGTCTCCAAATGCTAACACCAAGGCGGTGGATGATACCGTGTCTGGCGAAACATTCATGAGTCACACTTATGCTGAAGCTGCTGAGGTACTTGACAGAATCACTAAAACCAACCGCGAATGGCACACAAGAGAGTCAGAGACTCCGGCTGGTACTTATGTAGTAGGTATGTATGCGAAACCTGAGTTTCCAATTATGCCCATTGAGGAGTTAGTGACTCTTGAGGACTTAGCAGCAGTGTTGATGAATGTTGGTGCTGAGGAGATTCATGGGGGTGAGGAGATTGTTAATGCACTTGCTGGTATGTGGTCATATACCTATGCTCCAAAAGAAGATTGATCTTGACCTAAAGAATCAGGTGACCCCACTGGCCAAGCCATCTATTGAGGAGCCTCCTGTATTGGAGCTCAAAGCACTCCTGTCTACTTGCGGTATGTATTTCTGGAAACCGGTAACACTTTACTGGTCATTGTTGCAGCTGAATTGGAGGAATGGAAAGTGGAGGCTTTAGTCTCCATTCTGAAGTGATATAAAAAATCCATCGGGTGGACCATTGCAGACATTATTGGAATCGCAGTCAGTTTTTGCACTCATAAGATCCAACTAGAGCCAAATTGTATTCCGAGCATTGAGCATCAGCGTAGGTTGAATCCACCTATGCAAGAGGTGGTCAAGAAGGAAATCATCAAGTGGTTAGATGCGGGTGTGGTTTACCCTATTGCTGATAGCAAATGGGTGAGCCCAGTTCAGTGTGTACTGAAGAAGGGAGGAATCACGATGGTCCCAAATGGTAACAATGAGCTCATTCCACTAAGACTAGTCACCGGTTGGAGAGTATGCATGGATTATAGAAAGTTGAACCATTGAACTCAGAAAGATCACTGTCCTATGCCATTCATGGACCGGATGCTAGACCGACTTGTAGGTAGAGGATGGTACTATTTTTTTGAAGGTTATTAGGGTAGATATCAATAGCCCCCGAAGACCAAGAAAAGACCAATTTCACCTATCCATATGGTACTTTTGCTTTCAAGAGGATACCGTTCGAGCTATGTAATGCACCCACCACTTTTCAGTGTTGCATGATGTCCATATTTTCTGACATGGTGGAGGACACTATTGAAGTCTTTATGGATGACTTTTCGATAGTGGGTGATTTATTCGAGGACTGTTTGGCTCATTTGAGCAAGGTGCTGCAGAGATGTGAAGAGACCAACTTGGTGCTTAACTGGGAAAAGTGTCATTTCATGGTCAAAGAAGGTATAGTGCTAGGGCAAAAGATTTCTGGTAAGGGTATTGAGGTGGACAGGGCCAAGATCGAAGTAATTGCTAGTCTACCACCTCCAATTTCTGTGGAAGGTGGGTTTTATAAGAGATTCATCAAGGACTTCTCTAAGATTGCACATCCTTTGTGTAAATTGCTTGAGAAAGAGGTGAAGTTTGTTTTTGATGAGGCATGTCTGAAGGCGTTTGAATTATTGAAAGAGAGATTGACCACTGCCCCGATTATAGTGGAACTTGACTGGTCCTTACCCTTTGAGGTTATGTGTGATGCTAGCGGAGTGTACCTGGGAGCTATTTTGGGCCAAAGGCGTTAAAAGATTTTCCATCCTATTTATTATGCTAGCAAGGCTCTTAATGCAGCTCAGAAAAATTACACCATGACAAAATAGGAGTTGTTAGCTGTAGTATTCGCATTCGAGAAGTTTTGGGCATACTTTCTTGGAACCAAGGTGATAGTCCACATGGAGCATGCAACTTTGAGATATCTGATGGAAAAGAAGGATGCCAAGCCGCAGTTGATTCGATGGTTTCTGTTGCTGCAAGAGTTCAAGTTCGAGGTAAAGGATCGGAAGGGGAACGAAAACCAGGTGGCAGATCACTTATCAAGAATGGAAGCAGATGCAACACTTCGAGATGAGCTTGACATAGATGATGCATTTCCCGACGACCGTTGTACACACTAAGTCCACAAAGCCTCTAAAGAGTAAACTGACCGATGGTCGGAACAAGGCTCCGACCTACCCATAACCGTATCTCAAAACTCAAGCATAAATAACTAGGTCCTAGCTCCAGGAAGAAAGGAGCATACCAACCATCTGTTGATCTCAC
>JACEIK010001967.1:184540-203037 GCA_018107945.1 Datura stramonium
TTTGATTTGATTATGGGTCAATCCCCTTAATTTTCTAAATGTTATTTTAAGATCTACGGGAAGATTTTATATTTAAATTGATTATAATTTTTATGGTTTCAAATCCAAGTCAATCTATGCCCAATTATGTAAAGATTCATGAAAAGTCAAGTTATGATTCTATTATGATTTTGATCTTCCCAACCCTAAATTATGAAATTATTATTTATGATATGATTTCTCTTTAAGTACTCTTCATGGATTTATGAATGTCAAGTAAATGAATTTTCACAAATATGTATGTTCTTTATGATTTATGAATTTATGATCTTTGGCTGACTCACGGGCCCTTATTCATGGTTAATCATGTATTTAAAGTATGATCAAGTATGTTATGATTTATCTAGCCATGAACTTCATGTATGACTTCACGATTACTATATGAGCCTCATGTGCATGTTTTTGGGAGTAGTGTCTAGCATCGAGTAGACTCGACATTCAGGTAAACCCTGTGATCTCAGAACTACGTGCCATCGTAGGTATATATATTCATGGATTCCCCCTTGTAATATCACATTATACACGTCCCTTGCATGGAAAGACTGGGATGGCTCTGCCTACTTGAGCGAGATAGTTGGGGCATCATGTAAGCTCTATCATGATGGTGTCGGTTAAGACAAGTTCTCCCATTGTTCCTCATGATTTATGCATTGTCATGTTATGTTACTTTGGCTCAAATTATGTTTTTATAAGGTTTCTCTTATGACTATGATTATGACTAGATTATGAATGATTTGAAAACCTTGAGCCCTCATGTTTATGTTATGATATTTACTTCATGTTTATGCAGTTGTATTCTTATGAACTCTTATGTATTTTAACTGTCTGTTTTTACTTACCTTGTATACTCAGTACATTCTAAGTCCGGATACTCTACGCTGTATCGTTTCATGATACAGGTTCGAGGGATCAGTCTCAGCCGCACCATTAGTCTTGCTTTCCCTTCATTCCTGTTTAGCCAGTGGTGGTGAGTCCTCATCCTCCAAGGACATTCAGTTTGATCATTGTTATGCTATTTCAGTTACAGACTTCTGTCGATCTAGTTGGAGAAGTTGTCCTATCATCTCATCAGTTATGTTAGAGGCTTTTCAGACATGTAGAATATCATCTTGTTAGTGTTGTCCTTGTTGTAGATTGATATGTATGCAGACTTCTACTTAAGCATGTTTTATTTTATCAGTTTCTGCTTGTTGTATGCTCTAAGCCGCTATGTTCATGCCATGGGTCGACTTAGAGCCTCTTGGGGCTCCTTGTCCCGTGTCTCTATCCAGGCTTATGTTCGAGTTGTGACAGATCGACCCCAACCTTTGTTGGGTTCTTTATTAACAATGTCCACATCATACTTTATTAGGAGTGTAATTTTCACGTTATCATGTGCTCAGTGTATTCCAAAGTACGAGAAGTCAAGAATCACTTTTGGCTTCTCTTGATCTTGAAATTGAGAGAACCTTTCAAAAGTTAATCATGGAGAATAATGAGCAGGCACAGCAACAACTAAGAGAGAGTTCCAGTGTTGAACTTAGCTAGGATGAACTTGGAGAACGCTTCTAAAGAGATCATCAAGCCGGCTATAATTGGGAACTTTGAGTTGAAGGAAGAGACCGTGCGGTTGGTCCAAAACACTTGCCAATATCAGGGCAAACCGCACGAGGATCCCCATAGGCATCTGATGATGTTCGTGGAGCTGAGAGATAATTTTCACTGCCGAAATGTGTCAGATGAATATGTCAGTTGACATTGTTTCCGTTCTCACTGATTGGTGAAGCCAAGGAGTGGCTTCAAAATAAGCCTGCAGGTTCCATCACTACATGGGAGGCTCTTTCCAACAAATTCATCAATAGGTTTTTCTCTTCAAAAAGAACCAAGGAGTTGAGAGGGAAAATCTCTGTGTTTGTGCAGAAATATGGTGAGACCTTAGCTCAGGTATGGGAATGTTACAAGGGTTATTTGAGAGATTATCTGTACCACATGCAGCCTAATGAGATAATTGGGCACAACTTTATAGAGGGCCTGAAGCTCGAGTCAAAGATCCTGCTTGATATTACCACACAGGAACAGATTCTGTCCAAAAGCTATGATGAAATTGAGGCTCTCTTGAATCTCGGTTTAGTAGGATGTCAAGATTACCAAGACTTAGGCGGAGGATTTGTAGAAACTAAAGCTCTAGGGAAGCTTGAGGTAGATGGTGTTATGGCAATCAGAGCAGATATTAGCCAACTGGTAATGTGATTAGCAAACTTGTGACCATCCCAATAGGAAGCCAAGTACAGTAGGTACATCAGGTGTAGACTCTACCACCATCATATGAAGCATATGGATAAGGTCATGCATATTCAGGTTGTCCACTTAACCCCAAATCTGTATTTTTTATAGGACAACAAGGTCGTGATGGAGGCTTTGCAGGTAATGGCTATAATAAGTGGTAGCAGAATGTAGCAAATTCTTCATGGGGAGGGAACCAGAACTTCCAAAAGCCCTGGCATACTCTTCCAAGGCCTCAGGGCCAGCAGTGGAGCAGTTCTTTTAAGGAGACGATGAAGAAATGGATGGTCCAACAAACTCAGGTAGTGAATGAGATGCAAAAATCCATCGATGAGCTTGAGAGGCAGATGGGGAAATTGGCCCTACAGTAGACAAACAGATCGAAAGGGGCACTTCCGAGTAACACCGAGAAGAACCCCAAGGAAAATATGAGCGCAATCTCTTTGCACAGTGGTAAAGAGCTAGGTGAGGTAATCCCCAGGGAAAACAAGTTGATGAGCAGGTTGAGAAGTCCAAGAGTGAGGTTGGGAAGTCAAGCAACTCACAATCAAAAGTTGTAGTAGCTAGACCATCGCCCCCATTCCCACAGAGGGTTCAAAAGCAGAAGGAGGATATAGCTTGCAAGAAGTTTCTTGACTTGTTAAAGCAGGTACAGGTTAACATTCCATTGGTGGAACTTTTGCAGGAAGTTCCAAAATATACCAAGTACCTGAAGAACATTGTGGCCAACAAGAGGCGGTTAACAGAGTTTGAAACTGTGGCTCTTACAGAAGAGTGCAGTTCTTGGGTTCAGACTAAAATTTCTGAAAAGTTAAAGGACACTTGGAGCTTCACCCTTCCAGTGGTGATCGAAGACAAGGAAGTTGGTTCAGCCTTATATGATTTGGTTGCTAGCATCAATTTGATGACTGCATCCCTGTTCAAAATTTTGGGTTTTGGTGAACCACGTCTTACCACAGTGACTCTGTAGCTTGCAGACTGATCTCTAGCCTGCCCTGATGGAATAATAGAGGATGTCTCGATAAAGGTGGAACCTTTCATTCTTTCGGTGGACTTCACAATCCTAGATTACAAAGTTGATGCAGCAGTTCCCCTTATTTTGGGGAGAGGATTTTTAGCCACCACTGATGCTGTCATACAGGTAAAGTCGGACAAGATTTTTAAGAATGTAGATGGTCAAGAGGCTATTTGCGAGGTGTTTAGATCAGTAAGAATGCCTCCTCACTATGAGGACTTCACAGTTATGTCAGCGGTAGAACTTGAAGGAAGTAATTAGTTAGTTGACTAGTGTAGGCTGCATGAAAGTTTAGTGAATTGTCAGTTTGGTCACTATTTCACTCAGATGATGGAGTGGAAGTGACCATAGTCATGCCGCTATGTTAAATCAGGCCTTGCATGGGAGGCAACCCATAAATATCATCCCACGACTATAACTGAGGCGCTTAGTGGGAGGAAAACCATTCTTTCTATCATTTTTACATTTTTTCTTTGTTTTGTTGAGAGGAACAGAGCATTGAAGGCAGAAAGAGCTGGGATAATGAGCTGAAAAGATTAATTCTAGGATGAGATGTCTAGCGTGGGGCGCCAGATGTTAAACTTTAGAAGAAAAGAATTAGACAGTTTGATGCTTTGGGTGGCGTGCCACGCTAGCCACAATCCCCAAAGAAAAACATTTTTAAGTCTGTGGTGAGACAGAGGGGCAGCGCGCCAGGTGCTTCTTGGTCGAACATTTTTTGGTCAAATTGGGTCAATGTTGACCCAAAAACCTTAAAATTACCAAAAACTCAGGCCCCACACCTTTATTTAAATTTTCACTCATCCTTTTCCATCACAAAGTTGAAAAAAACAAAATGCAAAAATTCTCTCTCCTCCCCCTCTTAAACCCGTAGCTCCCTCTTTCCTTCTCCCTTCCATTGTTGTCTTCTCCAAGGTTTGGTGAAGCTCCTCTTCTCAACTCAAGTAAGTATCTTTCTTTTCTCTTATTTAGATAATATTGAAAGCATGTTCCCACACCCTTCTTCTCCAAGATTAAAGACCCAAATCACCATTGTTGGTGAAAAGCTTAAGTTTCACATTGTGGATTTCATGAGCTCTAATGTCTTAAATTCTTTCATGATAATGTGTATCCTTGTTGGGTTAACTTATTTTTAATGTAATAATTTGAAGTTATGGAGATGAGTGGGGATGGTGATTTAAATTCATAAATTTGGTGGGTTGATGCATTAATGGTAGAGAGAGAAAGTACATGGTATTGAATTCATGAAGGTGATTAAGTCTTGAGTTGTTAAAATTCATGATTAATTCATTATGGATGGTAGTAATTTGTTTGTTGGGTTGTTGAATGAATTGAATAATGCTACTTTCATGTATAAATTACTTGAATTAAGAATTGAAGAAGGGAAAGTGAGAGGGATGGCCAATTGAGGCGTTCTTGAAAAGCTAAAATTAGGGGAGAATTGAAGAATTCATAAACTTGGGTGTAGTTAGAGTTGGTGAATGAACTAGTGTTGTGAGATTGGAAGATGATGGGGGAAGTATTGAGTATCCCATTGGACAAAGTCCCACCATTATGCTAGCGAATTAAGTGTGGGGTCAATATTACACCCTTAACACTTAATTAGCTAGCCTTGTTATTCACGAACTAATCTTGTGTAGTTATTGATTTTTGCTTGACAGGTATCATGGCACCGAAAGGGAGCAAAGGCATGGAGATTGAGGTAGCAGGCAAAGTTCAAAAGAGGCTATGAAAATGTACAAAGGGAGCATTCATCAGCAGCCAAGGATGGCCTTCCTAGACGATTTGGAGCAGAGGCTATGGAGCCTCATGGACTTACCTCGTTTAACACACAGAAGGAGATTAATTACTCTCCTGAAAATTGGATCGATGAGGGCCGCCTGACACTAGATTTCCCCGCTATTAGGGACAAGCTCCGTAAGTTGGGAGTTGGATACATATTTGCTAAGCCGGAGGAGTGCAACCTTACCTTGGTGAGGGAGTTCTACACAAACTGGGACACATAGTGTAAAGTCGGCTAAGAGATGGGTAGGAATGATTTTTCTTTTATAGTGACTACCAATGCTAAGTACTTTTAAGACATTTTTAATTTTTCAAGTCCACCACCTTTTCCTTGTTGTTCACCCTTCACTTTATTCACCCTTTTTCTTTTCTTTTCATGTTCCTTTATTCACTACTTGACTGCTAGTCTTTTCTTATAGAATCACTAAGAATTTTCACTATTTCCTTCATTTTCCTAGCAGCAAGCAAACAATACAGTTTATGGACACCCCTTCTTCCTATTTTCTCTTCTTACTTTCCATACAATATTTTTTTTCTTTTCTTTTCGTTGTCATTCATGTCTTTATGGACCTTCAATTTCAAGTCTCAAAGTTCCTAAGACTACTTAGAATCAACAATTTTAGAGGTCTCACAACAAAAGAGAATAAGCTACTATTGTGGATAAGAAAAGAATAAGGCTTACAACTCAAGGGGGTTAACTAGGGAAAATGTTTAGGAAGGTAAAACAAACATGAGAAAACATGACTTTTTTCAAAGAAATGCCTTGATCATATCTAAACTGTTTACACCATTAGCTATCCAACATACACTAAGGCATGTTCTAGATGCTCCAATATGTATAAAACAAAACAATTAATCTCACCTCACATGGCATTAAGACTATAGTCAGCTTCCTATAGCTACACATTTATACAATCACATTGAATGACACTCTTCATTATTAAGCCCTACAAGTATATTGAGTCTAGTTAAAGAACTTTGTGTGTCTTTCATGGAATTTTCACTTAAGATGACCACTTCATTACCTCTAACTTAGAATCTAAATGGAATGTCAAAGAGCACATAAGTGACTTATGTCTAACTCCAACAAAATAAAAATAAAAAACAACGTGAATAAATTCCCTTAAAACGGTCGTCATCCGTCTATCATAGGGAAGGGACACTACTCTACGACGACAACGACTCTTAGAAAATGAAAACATTACCCGGTTCAAAAGATCTTCCCTTTGAAAAAGAACCGAGGCTATAAGAAAAACCAAAGGGTGGATGAGACATGCCATTTTAAAAAGATGTTCAAACATAAACTTAATGTCGTACTCACCATTGACTTTGAAAATTTTGACTCTAAAATTAAACTACAACTCTAACAATCTCAACTACTAGAGAAAAACAGATTATCCAACATCACAATGCATCCAAGTCATCAGTCATCATCAATACTAACTATTACAAAACATGACCTAACAAATCATAGAGCTATTACCACGGGGAATGACACCATGCTACGGCCTACTACAAATAAAGAAATCAAAGAATAAATAGGAATCTTTCCTCTACCCCACACTTAAACGGTGCACTGTCCTCAATGCACACACAATCATAACAAATAGGTAGATAAAAGGAACTTCTTGGGCCGCTATGCATCATCATAAGGATTGTACTCGTGATCATCGTCATCCTCATCATCATCATTGCCATCAATAGGCATGGCTCCCATGAAAACATCCTCCTCATTATTATCATTATCCGAATCATCAACTCCATCAGTGAGCACTATGGCCTCATCATCATCCAGCGGTTCCTCAAAGGCAGTTCCTACTCTACACATCTGCATATCACACTCCGTATCCTCTAAGGCCTCCATCACATAATTTATGGTAGGTTAGCCACCAATCCTTAACTTCAAATTAAGCATCCCAAATATACGGCCTCTCCAACTATAATCACGAGCTTGGCGATTATCTATAGTAAGAGATGGAGCTGTGGAAGTGATGGGCTCCTTTACTTTTGTCACATCCATCATCTTGCCTGTTAAGGGCCCTGCTCTAGGTAGATGAAGGTCTTCCACTTCCTCCTCAATGTCTGCCTCTCTCAAAAACTGGGTCAGGAGGCTACCATAACAGTACTTCCATCTATAATTACCTCTCGATCTTCTCATATTATCCTGGAGTACTGCACCAAAGTTGATTGGTATCCCTTTCATTAGCATGTATACCAATACAACTTTCTCTCTAGTTATTTCTATCATGTGAGTTCCAGGGAGTAACACAACACAAACCAACTTCACCTAGACTTTTGCCTCCTTATTTAGGTAGGAGAATACGAGTGTGGAGTGAGTGTCGTTATGGTCCCTTGCCCAACGGGCTTAAGAATGCTCATCACAAAGAGTAAAACAAATGTCTCAATATGGGGGCCTTTCTAGCAGAATGAAGTACTCAGACGGATCTACCACAGGTTTCTTAAGGAAGCATTGAATCTCTTATAAGTGAACTTGACAACCTGGCCATATATTTTTACTTTGGTGCTCTCCCCAAAAGAAGTGTCCCAGTTTGCATAAAATTCTCTCACCAAAGTGAGGTTGCACTCCTCTGGCTCGGCAAAGATGTAGCCTAGTCCTAACTCATGAACCTTGTCCCGAATAGCGGGGAACTCAAGTGCGAGGCAACCTTCATCAATCCAATTCTCAGGAGCATATTTGACCTCCTTTTGTGTTTTGAACCATGATAGTCCATGAGGCTCCACTACTCTTTCTCCAAACCTCCTAGCAGGGGCTCTCTTAGCCGATGAACTCGACCCTTTTATGCTTTTTCATAGCCGCTTGAAACCCTTGTCAGCTACCACTATCTCCTTTCTTTTTTTAGCGTTTGATGGCATGACATCTATAAAACAAAAATCAAGAACTTCACAAGATTAATTTGTGAATAAAACGGCTAGCTAATTAGGTATTACGGGTGCAAAGTAACCCCACACTTAATTCGCTAGCATACTTGTGAGAATTTGTCAAATAGGGTACTCAAGACTTTCCCCATTATCATCCCAAATCTCAACCTCCATAATATTCACTAACTTCCAATTACACCCAAGTTCATGAAATTTTCACATCTTTCCTCTATTAATTTTTTTTCAAGAATGCCTCACTTTGGCCATTCTTTCACCTTCCCTCTATTAAATCATCATTCAAGCAACCCATACATGGAAGTAGCTTCATTAAATTCATTCAACAACCAATAAGAAATTTACTAAAATTCATAATAAATTAACATGAATTTCTCAACTACTCAAGATTCTTCACATTCAAGACTTTAAGAATAAAGTACTTTCTCTCTCTAAAATCAATGTCTACCCACCAAAATCATGAATTTCAAATTATCAATCCCCTTCATTCCCACAACTTAAAATCACTATATTCAACCAAAGATAAGCAACCCGACATGGATAACACATTATCATGGAAGAATTTAAGAAATTAAAGCACATGAAATCCACATAATGAAACTTAAGATTTCCACCAACAATGGTGATTTTGGGTCTTTAACTTGGGGAAGAAGGGCATGGGGGCATGCTTTTCACACTACATAACCAAGAGAGAAGAGAATTACTTACCTGAATTGAAGAGACAAGCTTCACCAAGCTTCTTGGAGAAGACAACAATGGGGGACAAGGGAGAGGGGACTTACGACCCTTTTTAAGAGAGAGAATTTTATTTTGCTTTTTGTTTTGACTTTTAGTGAGAGGGGATGAATGAGAATTCAAAATAAAGGTGTAGGGAATGGGTTTTGGTAATTTTAAGGTCTTTGGGTCAAATTTGACCCATTGGACCAAAACGTTTTTGGACAACAACAACCTGGCCCGGGGCGCCAGTAACCTTGTCACATTTAGAAAAAGATTTTTTTGGTCGACGGGGGCTGACGCGGCGCGCCACCCATAGCACCAACATGAAAAAAAATTCTTTTCTAGAACTAACACCTGGCGCCTCACGCCAGGTATGTGTCACACCCCAAACCCGGGGAGGCGTGACTAGCACCTAGTGCCACCCCTGATATGAGCATACACGACGGCCAAAAATAAAACAAAGGCCAAAATCGATGAGGTTCGACAACACAACAACTACAAAATTAGAATAAGACAATAGACTGTAGCGGAAGTTTGCTCACCTGACCAACTATAAAAAATAAATACCATATGCCGTCAAGGCCATGGAATAGAAAATAATTATACAACATGGCCCACCTGGCCTATAACAACATACCAAAACCACAACAATGTCTATGAGCCTTTATAAATACATTAGTAAGAAAATGATCAGGACAGGGCCCCGAACTACCCTTAACTCAAACATCTGGCGACTCTGAAAGACTTGGAGCACACCAACTCAGCTAGAAATCCACTCAGCACCCAAGAACTCGATCTAACAGCCCACCATCACCTGCAGGCATGAATGCAGCGCCCCTACTAGGGCGTCAGTACAATAGTATACCGAGCATGAAAGACAGAAACAACTGGAATACATAGATTAGAGATCAACAAATATACTAGATACCGCAGAAGGAGAACTCAACATAGGTAAAAACATAGAACCTACTTGGCCCCCATAAGCCTGGTAAGTACAAACAAAACCTACCTGGCCCCATAAGCCTAGAAAGTCCAAAAGTAAACAATAACACAGCGACACCTAGCCAACATAGCTCACCTGTCATCGCCTCTAGACCTCTCGATGGCCTCCAACTAACACCACCCAACATCTAGCATCCACTGCTATCAGATAACATATAACATGAGAAACAATTACAATATAATTCCAGGCATATCAAAAGTAAACACCAGTCAGTGAACATCATCAATCAAGCATTGCCGGACTCTCTCTCGGCTATGCACAGTTAGCAGAGCTCAATCCATCTAAGAGAATCAATTTGCAATCCCAGGAAGGCTCAGACATGTCGGACCACTCTCGAATCACGTCTCAACTAGACACTACAGAGGACATCATCCTCAACCCCGTAGATCATATCACTCCTTGGGCTTAACCCCTCAGTCGAAAACACTCTCGTGCGTCGGGTATCCACAAGCCACAAGGTACCTCGGGCTCGACCCCTAGCCGAAACAACTCTCATGCATCGGGTATCCACAAGCCACAAGGCCTCAAACACAGCACACACTCAATCAACAACAATAATAATACATGATCAAATAGCCCAAAAGCCACTCTACTCACCACTAACATCAAGGGACACGACCAAACTAGCCTAAGTGTCACCACAATCGTCACGTGCCATCGACACGGCCGACACGACTGTCGAGTCAAATATAATAATAGATCATCGCAACCATAGACCTTAATCACTCTAAACCCTCATTCAATTGTCAATATAATCACCTAAGCTTATTCACTCAAACAGCCCAAAACTTGCTACAAGAACCACACGCCTCACATACGACCTCTCGACATGAGCCTAATAATTTTCCATGTCTACGATTCTCCACACTCAAGCCCGAGCCACAAACCAAACCATAACCTTATACACACCTTTATCACCATATAAACAGCTGAACAAGAGTTCAATAGTAACATAACACAAGCCTTCACAAAACAGCCAACATACGTTAACACAGATGACAACGACTACGGAATTCATGCCGACAAAGGGAGAGACAAGCCTAATATACCTTAGCTTAAAGCCTAGAAGAACTTGAGCCTTCAACACCATAGCCCTACTTCCTAAAAGCAGTCCAATATTCTGCCAAAATTCAGTCAATACAACTCACTAACAAAAACAAGACAAACGAAGCTTACACGACAAGATTCATAGGAATTCGACGGTAGAAACTCTGAGACAACAACCTACTGAGGTGAACACACCTATAACAAACCTAACACACTAAGAAGAACAAAAGGAAGAAGGCCTACCAAAATTTTCACCACGAAACATCCACCAACAGCCCGGAAAAGACACCAAACCGCGGACTACACGCGATTCCCGACTTTTCGACACCAAAATCATGTTGACCCATGGCTTCTAGCCCCAAAACCATCAAGAACACCTTAGATCACCTCTAGGGAGAATTATGATCGAGGAAATTTCAATAAATGAGAATTGGAAGTGAAATAATCAACCAAATGGACTTAAATAGTCCTCCACCACCTTTGACCTTTGTGACGTACCTGCTTGCGCGGTCTCGCGAAAATGTGAATATCTCTCTATTCCGAAGTCGGATTGACAAACGGTTTGATGCAATGAAAACTAGAATCATAGATATTTAATTTTATAGGTGGAACATCCCCTAAATCCTTATAGATTTGGAGAAAATATTCGATAAATCTGACCTAAATTTCAAGGAATCTCAAGAAGGAAATTTTATGATAACTTTTTCCGAATTTTGTTCCACAACTTGATCGATGTCCAATCTTAAATAAGACCATAGAGTGACTCAAATAACTCATAAAAGTTCCTTCTTATCCTATTATGTACTCTTAGTCCTACCTCGAAAGCACCATTTTATCGCTCAAATTATCCGTGGTGTTACAGTATCTCACCCAGACTTAACCTTTTTTAGCTCAATTTCCCCATCTTTTTGCCTTTAAAGCCCAGTTCATCTTTGCAAAATCAAAAAATGTTGGAAAAATATGGATTGCCTACCACCAAGCGCCTTAGTTATAGTCGTGGCAATACATTCATGGGTTTCCTCCCATGAAATACCTAATACGAAAGTTACTCTCACTCCTTCAATTGAGTGAGATAGTTCGATCTGATCACCTATTGCACTTGCTAAATTCTCATACAACACATGTTGCTCAATTTCATGCTCATATCCTTCAGGCTCTACCACTAGCTTCATTGTGAAGTTCTCATAATGAGGTGGCCACCTTGCCGCTCTAAACATATCGAAGACTGCCTTCTGACCATCCACAGTCATCGATATCTTACCCAACTTCACCTTTATGACCACGTTTGTGGTGGCTAAGAATCCTCTCCCCAGAATGAGGGGAACAACTTCATCTACTTCATAATCTAGGATTATGAAGTCCACAGGTAAAATTAAAGGTTCAACCTTAATAAAAAAGTCCTCTATGATTCCATCACGATAAGCAAGAGACCTGTTAGCTAACTACAAGGTTACTGTGGTCGGACATGGTTTACCTAAAGCCAAGGTTCTGAACATGGATGTAGGCATCAAATTAATGCTTGCACCCAAGTCACACAATGCCGAACCTACTTCCTTGTTTCTAATCACCACTGGAAAGGTGAATCTCCGAGGGTGTTATACCCCGAGAACTCAAAGATCGGACCCGTAAGTTGAAATGGAAAAAAAATTGGAATTGGGTGCTTCAGTTGCAGGACGAGTCATTAGATGACTCGTGAGGAGACCCCACGAGTCGTCAGGTGACTCGTGGGGAGGCATGAAGGAGAACGAGTCCCCATGGGCGTGGGAACGACTCGTGGTCAGACACCACAAGTCATTAGGTCAGCCGTGGGTGAGAGAACAGGAAATGAATAGGCGAAGTCCCCCTGCGCACTTGAAGGGAGGAGACCATGATTGGTTAGGACTGGAAACAAGTCGTGGTATGAACCTTTGGGTGAAATTTAAGCAAGTTGAAGCTGGGTAGGCCGTGTACATGACGGGAGGTGGCCATGAGTCGTGGTCAGTGACAAAAGATCGTTAAGTCATCCGTTATGAGCCCAAAGAGATATGATAACTAGTGTACCTGACAGATGACTCGACGAGTCGTGACCCCTCATGACGAGTTGTTAGGTCCCTCGTTGGGACCCTCTAGCAATTATTTTCAGCGATTTTAGTAAGGGCATTTCTATAATTCCAAAATCCTAGGGGCCTATACTACGTCGTTTAAGGCTCGTTTTAGTGGGTTTTTAATAGGGAAAGACCTACCCTAAGTCATTCTTTCCATGCATGCAAATTTGAAAGTTTGAAGAGGTGATCCAAGGCAAAATCTCAAGGTTTCCATTGGAATCTCAGCTTGGGCAATTAGAGGGTGTTAGAATTCACCATTCCCAGGTATGTAAGGCTATGATTGGGTGTCTCCTTCCACACCCATGCCCAATTTCTATTAAATTATGATAAATCACCTATGACCAAGTATGGAGTTTTAACCCAATTGCATAATTCTACAATTATACAAATGGGTATGATTCTATTACATTTATATTGATGAGTTTTGAAGCTTGGGAAAATTTTAAATTGTTTTCAATACAAATTGTATTTTCTAAGCTATGAGATTAAATTCCCATGGATGAAAAGTTCATAAAAGAGGTGATTGATGATGAATGTATGATGATAATGAAATTTGATGATGAAAAGCATGTTTCTAAGATTAACCATGATGATGATATTGTTTTCAAAATGTATTGAGTAGATCCAAGTATGATGAAGCTTTGGGCAATGCCCACATGTTGATTTAAATGATGAGTTTTCCCGAAATAAGCTTACCACATTGTATGGAGTGAAGTCTCTCAAATTTCATGATTTCTAGCTTGTGGTATTTTGAGGTAAATATTCCTACATGTAGCTTACCACATGATTTGGAGTAGATGCTCCCACCTATAAATGAGCTTGTGGTATCTTTGACAATAAAGCTTCTCATATGCATAAATTCATAATTGAGATATATGTCATTATCGAGCTTTGTCGAAGGATAATGTTGAGCTTCATTCTTACATGATGTCGAGTCTATGCATGATTTCATTAATGAGCTTTGTCAATAGGAAATATTGATCTTCATTTCCTACGATGTTCAGTTATGCATGATTTCATGTTGAGCTTTATCAATAGACGATGTTGAGCTTCGGTATAAATGATGTAGAGCATTGCATATTTTTGGGAGAAGAGTCTAGCACCGAGCGGGTTAAGGGTCGATTACCCTATGCCCCAGAACTATGCGCCAATGTAGGTTGATATTATTGTATTATTGGGACCTCCCTTGGGAGCTATCCCCGTCCCAATTGGCCCTTCAGCTTGATATCGATATCATGGTAGCTTCCTTAGCCCTAACAAGGTTTTGGACGACTTTGCCCACTTGAGTGTGATACTCGAGACCACGTAAGCTCTATCGTGGTATGTCGGTTAAGTGACGAGTCTCTCACTGTCTATATCATTCAGATTCACATATTCACTACTCATGATGATTACTTTACGTATGCATGTTCTAAAAGCAAGGTTTGACTCATTGTCCAGCTTTTCAATATAAATGTTATGTTTAAGCTTTGAGTCATTCAATTCAGTCACGATGTTATAAAGCTATGCATGGTCATGTTATGATAAGATTGCGATTTCAGAATGAATGCATGTAGTCCATCTATTTATACTTGAAAGCTTATGATATGTTACGAAATGTTTTAAATGATTTACTTGCTAGAGCGGTTTTACTTACCTTGCATACTCGGTACATTCCACGTACTGACCGCATACTTTCTATGCTGTATCATTTCATGATACAGGACCTGGCTCGCAGCTTCAGCCTCGATCTTAATCAGCTTTTCATAGTCCTTATCAGCTCGGGATCGGTGAGTCCTCATCTTTTGAGGACTAGACTTTCAGTTTCTTTTACATATTTTAGTTTCAATATTGTTAAGTTAGTTAGGTGTTGTCCCATCAACTCGTCCAAATTAGAGGCTTTCAGACTTATGTATGTGTAGCTTCAATTGTTATTCTGATGTGATGTTGAATTAGACTTCCACTGAGATTATACTCCTGATT
Source organism: Datura stramonium (assembly GCA_018107945.1). Classification (NCBI taxonomy): domain Eukaryota; kingdom Viridiplantae; phylum Streptophyta; class Magnoliopsida; order Solanales; family Solanaceae; genus Datura; species Datura stramonium. Next base: position 199,347 of record JACEIK010001967.1, read on the forward strand.
TCTTTAGTATGTTGAATGAGTTAGTTATATGCTTATGTCATGGGTCAACTTGGGGTCTCTAGGGGTCCTTTGTCCCATGTCTATGATCCGGGCCTCCGTTCGGATCGTGAGAAACTTGGTATTAGAGCCTTAGATTTGATGTGTCTTAGGGAGTCTAAAAGTCGCGTTAGGTAGAGTCTTTTTCATGGGTGTGAAGCACGCCACACCTATGAAGAAGAGGCTACTAGAAATTTAGGAAATATTCCTTTCTTTCATGATCTATGTCATGCGATGAAAAGCTTTTCTATCCTTCTAATTCTTTCTATTCGCGATTGCAGAATCATGGCACCTCAAAGGGTGAATGCGAGGAATGTAGGTGGTGTAAGCCACGAGGATGGTAACGGTTATGAGCATTAGCCAACCCCACTAGTTCATGAGCCTCAGGCACTAGAGCCAGCCGCTCATGCTGAGTTCCGAGCTTCCATTCAGATGCTTGCATAGGCCTTGACCACTCAGGTCAATCAGCAGGCCGTTGTGCATGTTCCGCAAAATGGCAATGCGGCGGCGGCTCGAGTCAGGGACTTCTTCATGATGAACCCGCTGGATTTTTTGGGGTCCAAGGTATATGAGGACCCGCATGATTTCGTTGATGAGATTTTCAAGATCACCCAAGTTATGGGGGTGAGTAGTGCTGAGTGCGCAGAGTTGGCCTCCTACCAGTTGAAGGGGGTTGCGCATATCTGGTTCCGCTAATGGAAGGACAACAGGGTCGTAGGAGCAGGTCCGACCATATGGGAAGAGTTTCAGGTTGCATTCCTAGATCGGTTCTTCCCTTAAGAGATGAGGGAGTTGAAAGAAGCTGAATTTGTGAATCTAAAGTAAGGAAGGATGACCATTCAGGAGTACGCCCTTGAGTTCACCCACCTATCGAAGTATGCCCTGGAGTTAGTGGCCGACTAGCGGGCGCGGGTGAGTAGGTTTGTGCATGGTATAGCAGGCTACTTGGACAAGGACTGCAGGATAGCTATGCTCCATCAGGACATGGAATTTCCTCGCATAGTGTTGTACTCCCAGCAGATGGAGGCGGCACATTCAAGGGAGAGGGAGGCCAAGAGGGTCAGGACTGAGGGTCAAAGGTTCTCTCAACAGAGGTCCGGAGATGGGCACCGGCAGCAGACTCACCATAGGTCATCAACCCTAGAATCTTCGGCATTGAGTGTGCCATCAAGGCCCAGACATGATCAGAGAGGGCGAGCATCAGGATCGAGGGGTCAGAGCAGCAGGCCCGCAGATTCCAGCATCCCAACTTGTCGCAGATGTGGTCGGGGGCACACATGCCAGTGTTTGGCAGGCTTAGGAGCTTGTTTTGGTTATGGGTAGCCCGGACACAGGCTTAGAGATTGTCGAGCTACGAGACAGGACCAAGTTGGGGGCCTAGGCCCAGCTTCTAGCTCAGCAGCCCTTCCCCCATGCACAACACAACAGGGGGCATCTACTAGCACAACTGGCGGGCAGCGCCATAATAGATTCTATGCCTTAGCCACTCGTCAGGAGTAAGAGGCCTCACTAGATGTGGTCACCGGTATGTTGAGAATTTTTCATGTTGATGTGTATGCTTTTCTAGATCCGGGGGCTACCCTATCTTTTGTGAAACCATACATAGCTAGTAGCTCTAGAGTTAGTACCGATGTTTCATCAGAGCCCTTATCAGTTTCTACTCTAGTAGGTGACTCAGTTATAGCTAGACAAGTGTATAGAGGTTGCCCAGTCTCAGTTCTTCATAAGGTCACCTCAGCAGACTTGATAGAGTTAACCATGATCGATTTTGATGTTATTCTCAACATGAATTGGCTATTTGCATGCTATACTTCAGTTAATTGTAAAACTTGGCGGTAGAGTTCAAGTTTCCGGGTGAGCCAGTCTTAGAATGGAAGGGTAGTTCAGCTAAGGCCAAGAAAATGATTTCTAAGGGTTGAATGTACCATCTAGTTAAGGTTAAGGACGTGGAGTCCGAGACCCTGACCATCCAATCCATACAGTAGTATGTGAGTATCCAGAAGTCTTTCCTGATGATTTGCCAGGTGTCCCTCTTGAGAGGGAGATTGATTTCGGTATAGATCTTCTTCCCGACATGCAAACTATATCTATCCCGCGCTATAGAATAGCTCCAACTAAGCTAAAAGAGTTGAAAGATCAGTTGAAGGACCTGTTAGATAAGGGCTTTATTAGGCCGAGTAAGTCCCCATGGGGTGCACTAGTCCTATTCATTCGGAAGAAGGATGGTTCTCTTCAGATATGCATTGATTATATGCAGTTGAACAAGGTCACCGTTAAGAACAGATATCCTTTACCTAGGATCAATGATTTGTTTAACCAGCTTCAGGGTGCCAAGTGTTTCTCCAAGATTATCCTCAGATTCGGGTATCACCAGAGGGTTCGGGAGAGTGAAATTTCGAAAACCACTTTCAGGACTCGATATGGTCACTACGAATTTGTTGTTATGTCTTTTGGACTAACCAATGCCCCTGTAGCTTTTATGGATCTAATGAAAAGGGTGTTCAAGGCATATCTAGACATGTTCGTGATTGTGTTTATAGACGATATCCTCATATACTCTTGGAGTGAGAAGGAGCATGCCACTCACTTGTGAGTAGTTCTTCAGACCCTCAAGGATTTTCAGTTGTATGCAAAGTTCAGAAAATGTGAGTTTTGGTTGGACTCTTTGGCATTTTTGGGTCATGTGGTATCGAGTGAGGGCATAAAGGTAGATTTGCAGAAAATTAAGGTGGTGAAGAACTGGCCCAGACCGGTGAACCCATCATATATCAGGAGCTTCTTGGGCTTAGCAGGTTACTACCAGAGATTTGTTGAGGGATTTTCATCAATTGCAGCACCATTGACCAAGTTGACTCAGAAAAAGGTAAAGTTCCAATGGTCGGAGGCTTGTGAGAAAAGCTTTCATGAATTGAAGACTCGATTCACTTCAGCACCAGTATTGACCCTATCCAAGGGTACGAATGGCTTTGTGTATTGTGATGCTTTGAGAATCGGACTTGGGAGTGTGTTGATGCAGCATGGGAAAGTGATAGCATATGCCTCAAGACAGTTAAAAATCCATGAGAAGAATTATCCAACCCATGATCTTGAGTTGGCCGCGGTAGTGTTTGCATTAAAGATATGGCAACATTACTTGTATGGGGTCCACGTGGATATATTCACGGATCACAAGAGCTTGCAATATGTGTTCACGTAGAAAGATCTCAATCTTCGGCAAAGAAGGTGGTTGGAGCTACTAAAGGACTACGACATGAGTGTCCTTTACCACCCGGGCAAGGCTAATGTAGTAGAGGATGCACTTAATAGGATCTCTATGCAGAGTGTATCCCATATGGATGAGGGAAAGAAGGAGTTCGTAAAAGATGTCCATCGACTTGCAAGGTTGGGAGTTAGATTGGTCGACTCTACCGATGGAAACGACATTGTTGTGCAAAACTAATCAGAATCATCCTTGGTGACGGATGTGAAGGCCAGACAAGATGAGGATCCGATTTTAGTAAAGCTGAAGGAAGCCGTTGGAAGTAAGAAGGTGGAGGTCTTCTCTCAAGGGGGAGATGGTGTCCTACGGTACCAGGGCCGTCTATGTGTTCCAGATGTGGATAATCTGAGGGATCGGATATTGCATGAGGCACATGGATCTAGGCATTCTATCCAT
>JACEIK010001967.1:213087-228889 GCA_018107945.1 Datura stramonium
TTAATAATAATAATAATAACAGAAAAGGAACTTTGGTAAAAAAATCACGTTATATTTAATATGGTATGTTCGTGTGTGCACATACTATATATAGATTATGATATCTCTGCTGATTTTTCTTGTCCTGTGATTAAGTATGGTGGATGTATATATTCCCTTCCCGAGGTTGCTCTCTACAAGCTATTATGGCACATGAACAATCTGTCCCCTCTTCTTTAATATTTTGGTTTTTATATGACAATATGAAGCTCTCGTTCTAATTTAAAAATTCAAATTCTGAGCATATAATTGCTTTGACAGATTCGAATAAATGGTAGTCAATTTATTTCCTCTTATATCAAATAAAGGATGTAATGTGAATTTTGTTAGCGGAATATAGAGTAATTAAGTACTGATTGATATATGGGAAATTTCCTTTTAGTTAATCCAATTTCCACCTCTAAATTAGTCTAACAAAATTATTTTAGATCTTGATTTTATAGATTATTTCATGTTTCTTGTACCTTTTACTATATGTGGATTTATGGTAGTTTTATATTTATTTATTTATGTCCTTAATTATACTCATGACAGCTAGTTTATTGATTCTTGTTAAAATATTCTGACGATTTTACTTGTCTTTAATTAATAGAGCCTTCCTTGACCAATTCTTTTCTGGTACGCAGTATATCTTCATTATGGTAAATAGAGCTTTCTTGAAGGATCTTGATTTCTGATTTTGTTAATTAAAGAAAACAATTTTCCGACTTAATTTATGGACTGTTTTATGATCCTCCTTTAACTGACTTACTGAAAGTTTACATCTGCCTTTTATTTGATTTTGTTAATTATGACAAATCATTTAATAGTAAATATTTTATATAATTTTCAACTTTGTTAATTAAGGAAAAGATCTATTTTGGCTGATTTTTCTTTTATTCTCTTTCCTTCTATACCTCTAATTGATTCTGTGAATTAATTAACCTTTCTCATTTAGCCCTTTAGGTCTTATCTATAAAAGAAATCCTCTTTCTTTTCATTATTCAGGGGAACATTGTCTAAGAACTCGAAAATAATTTAACTCTTCAATATTGCTATGTTTTTTGCTCTTTATTATTCGATAACCCCTCTTTCCCTCTTCAACATGAGCACTGCTCGGAATCCATGAGATTCTTGTGATCTTGACGTGTTGAGGTTTGAGGTATAATCTGTTGAAGTCTCTTTGAAACTATCCTCAATTGCTCCCTGTTTTGGAACTGAGAATTATACTCTTCATTAACTGGTCAGTTTTATTTCTCTATGTTACTTTCGATAACAACGTGTGAATTTGCTTCTTGCATCGTGTTATTATGACAATGGATTACTCGTGAAATTCTGATATATTCTTTATAGTAGTAATTTGTTTACTTTGTTTAATCCATACTTCTGTAAGATAATTAATTTAACGAATTGGGGATTCATGGAATCCCGAATACCTTTTTGCACGTGTATATTTGTGGTATTACTTGTTTAACATGTCCTTTCTTATAATGACCCGAAGATGTCGCCGGGACAAGATGGGGTTTAGGAATTGCTCAAATTCTTTCTATTTCATTTGTAATTTATTTATTTACTTTTCTTTTCATAAGCTATAAATTGTAATAAACACTAATAAATAGTGGAAAGGGTGTCTATGGGGGTGGAAATTATATTTCTTTAACTATTTTTCATAATTGCTAAATTCACCTAGAAAGCATGACAATAGGACTAACGTATGCATCGTTCATTAGATATCATGCCTATAGGATATCGACACCTAGAAATCATGTCTATAGGACTGATGATTTGATACAACTTGAAGCCAAGTTTATAATGCATACAACCATCTCTATTAAATCGCTGCCTTAGGAACTAGAGGAATCGCATTCATTGTCACGATAAGATTAGCATAACTCATAAGTTCCTCATCAGTTTGTTATTAATTTATTAAATCTGTTCATTTCAATAGTTATCATGATAATAATTTGTTATACAATAACATGTCATAAACCAGCCTATAATTAGTGCATTAACGTGAATTTTATTCTGTCTTGATAGAGAATGTTATTATAGAAATATCATAAGTTTTGTGTTATAAAATCGCTAATTATTAACTATTTTTGCATGTTTACGTCTAGATATATTAAAGCAGCATAGGGACGTTTGTTCAAACTCTCAAAATTATTTTCAGCATATAGAAAACCTGTCTTTAAGAACGTTTTACGCAATCATGAAACCCTTGTCTAAAGAACACTCCTTGAGTCATACTTTCTGTCAAACATACTATATCATTTCGATATTTGTGCATTAAGAATCACGTCTTCATTTTATCTGTTAGAAACTTCCCTAGGCCTATCATATTATAAGTTGCGCATCTAAAGCTGACATTTTGCTTTCTACGATTATGATTATTAGACTCTCATTTCTGTTTGTATCCATTAAGATTTGTCAAATATATGCTACTTGTTTAAACTTGAAATTATACATTAGAGATCATGTCTATAGAATTCGCTACATCCTTTTGTGCTTATTTTGAAATCATGCCAATGGAATCTGCCATATCCTAATAACCTGGTTTGCATCTGCTTAAGTGTTATGCTCGTGCATTTTAATTTAGAGGTCTATTTGAAACCTATATTTTCTATCTGTCTTAATTTATTTGTCTGGGTTTAATCGCCTTAACAACCCCTAGGATTTTTAGACCCAAGAATCCAAATAGTTGTCCAACGCCTCTTGGACATTAGGTGTGGGACGGGTAGGCAAATTCTAGGCCATTAGTTTTCCTTCACCTAGAGCGTTATAGGACTAACAATTAATTAATTAAGTGGTTAGACGGAAAAGTATAGTTTGTGCTTGCTAAATAATACGAGCAATGTGAATTATTGCGAAGTATTATTTAAGTTGCACGGGGTGATCCCATTAGGTTAAAATAACCCCTCCTTCAATTGTAGAACTACGTCTGGCCTGATTCCCTTAAGGGATACGTAGGCGCCTCTATGAGGTTCGGCCTTTTAGTTTTAAAATTCATTTGTTTGTTTATCAAATTCGGTATTTAGTTGTAAATGTTTATTATAATAATTTTTTGCAACTTGCTCTATATTTTGTCAACTTTTAAATCAAATTGCCTATTGTTGCGACTTTTAAAAGGTAATAATAATTTTCTTTGAATACATAATGTCCAATTTCTTTCTTCTCGCTTGTCTATCAGTTTCTTTATTTTTATTCACTTACATTATCAATCTAGTTTTAAATTAATAATATAGGCTAAAATCAATTATCTTTGATCACTAGTAATTTCCCACATATTAATGGATCCTACCGGGAACCACATTTATGGACTTCAAAAGGTGTCTAACACCTTCCTTTCGAGGTAATTTAATCCCTTGCCCCACTCTGGTAACATAAATTACTAACCAGACTTTTAGCTTAGAACGGTGCCCTAATGCACTTCAAATCATTAGGCGGCTACTCTTCTTTCACAATAAACCCTTAAGAGCCGTCACATGTTATATCCCACTTTTCGCGATAAAAATGGGGCGCGACAGCATGGTGACTCTGCTGGGGATTTTAGATTTTAACCACAACGTGTTCATTTTATGTGGGTTTTTATTTGATTCTTTAAAAAATTGCTAATTGTCAGGTTTAAAAATTCTTTCCCTTCATTTGTTTCTAGAAATATTTATTCGCTTCCCAATATATGTTACCATGAATTTACTAACCATTTTCTTCTTTTGTTTTTCCCGTTATTATTTATCATTTCTTTATGACTTGTAATATGCGATAATTATTTATAAATTGCTGCATTTTATATAAACTGGCATACCACTCATATTTCCTCCACTTGGAAATCTCTGACCATCACACACAACGGTTGCGTGGTTTCACGGCCGTTCACTATTAAAACACCTCGAGGAATGTCTTATGATTTGGTCGATCAGCGTGCATCGACGGTCATAAGCTTCATCACTCTCGAGTTGTCCGCTTGAGGGAACCGTGTCATACCCACTCTTATTCCTATATCTTGACCGTGTACGCCTTTAGTAAGGTGTGCACATCATATTAAAATTAGAAAATCGCGACGTACATGGTACATCAAGATTAAATATAGAAACTTGCCCTAAGTCTTAAGGGATTTTAAAATCCCGAAAAGGAAGATCCATAAATTATGTGCATTTTGAGAGAAATAATGTTTAAGTAATTTCATTTTTCTCCTGGGTGGATAGGTTAGTTTAACATTCCTTTATGTTGTAGGTACAATGAGTCTCCCTACCTCCTATCCGAGATTTGGCATGGTTTGGTGCATGCCCGTGAGAATGAAAGCATGGTGGTGTGATTTAGGAGAATATGACCAAAATGAGGTGAGGAAAGTATTGGGGCACTTGCCTTCTCTTATGCAAGTTACCCCATGTCGAGAACTTATCGAAGCGGCCACTGCATTCTGGGACGAGAAAAGAATTTTCTTCAGATTTGGTGACATTGAAATGACTCTGTTATTGGAGGAAATTGGTGGATATGTAGAAAATGTGAGCCTGTTGTGGAGGAATAGGAAATGGGAAAAAGCTGAGATGATTATACCCAAACGCGTCACCCTAGAAGATGCGTGTAACAAGTTGGGGCTGCAAGGTAGCAACATGGTATCCTATGTAATGAAGGGAAGGATGCCGGGAAAATATTTGCTCAACTGTTTTGGTCACAATTCTTCTCGCGAAATCTACAAAGAAGAGAGTCACGATCCAAGCTCGTGGATGAGAAAAAGAATATTTGCATTCATGGTTTATTTTATGGGGATGGTGGTCTTCCCACGAGGAGCTGAGGAATACATTGATATCCTCCTTGTTTCGGTTGTTCATGCCTTATGCAAAGGTATTGACAAAGGATCTTGCACAATTGTCCCAATGATCGTNAATTGTCCCAATGATCGTGGCCGACATCTACCGATCTCTGGGAAAGTGCAAAAATGGGTTTAAGCATTTCGAAGGATGTAACTTGTTGCTTCAACTTTGGCTTATCGAACATCTTCAAAAGGTTTGTAGAAACCCGATCATGCCCAGACTACATAAACCGGTCACATTGCCACTCACCATTACAGGGTCACTATGGGTGTTAAACCGATAAAAAGGCCCGAGGAGGTGGAAAAATTGGGTCAAATGTTGGGTAATTTGACAGAAGACTCTGTATAGTGGATGTTCGATTGGTTTCCGAGATCCAACTTCATGGTGTATACTAAGTCTCGATACTATTTGGTTTTGATAGGACTCCGAGGTCTTCAACCGTACTCTCCGATGCAGACAATGCGTCAGGCTGGACGAATGCAAATAATACTCAGGGTTGCCGACATGGATGCATACCATGTGGATTACAAGGATGATCTTGTTACGCATGCTCTGGACATTGCAAAAGCATGGAACAAAAAAGATCTACCTCGACGAGAAGAGCATAGAGGCTGACCGATATCAGGCAGCTACGTGACAGGATATGTCGAATGGCTACATGACGATTGGGCTGGTATTGCAATATCAAGTGTCAAACGAGGCAAGCATGTAGAGGATAACAAATCCCAAGCGCAAACCCTCTATCGCCGCTTAAAGAGAAAGGTCCAAGATTCTAAGGCTTGTCACCGACAATTACACGACGACAATGCCAAAGAAATTGCTGAGATGGGAAAAGAGTTGGAGTACTGGAAAGATCGAGCCTTAGGTTTGGATTTAAGGATACAAGATTTGCGTGATGAATTCAACAAACATGGGGAGGAATGTCTGAATGGGGGAGCTATGGGGAAGGATCGAGCATTGGCCTATCTTCTGTCTAGTCTCCACCGTTTTGACAAAGTACTAGAAGATCCAAAGAAATCAGACATCGATGAAGAAATTTTCAAGATTTAATTGAATTTTATTTAGTTCGTTTCTTTTTTTTTTTGCAACTTTTTATCCTAATAAAGTTTTATTTTGGGTTTATTTTTGGAGCAAAATGAAAATACTTAACATGTTTCTCTCAAACTCGTTAGGCCTACCTCTGGCATAAAAGAGACTCCAAAATTAGGAAACGCGTCAACATTTCTGTTTGATCTTTACTTTAATCAGCATGATTTCTAACCTCTCTTACTAACTGTGATTTGTTTGCTGTTGTTCTTATTTTTCTCCTTCACAAAGGTTGATCTGTGCAAACCTGGCCTACTATACAAGGTCAAAATGGGCTCTTCCTTCTCCTCCTCCCATTCCTAACCGCAACAGAGGGAAGAAAAAGATGGATGAGCACAACAACATTTCAGACAAGAGTGGTAATGATGCATCTAGGGATGAACGGGATAATTCCGAAGGGGTCTTCCCTTCAGGTTCCAACGAGGTGATTATGAGGATCAAGCAGAAAATTTTCCATCTTCAGGAAGAGTTAGCACAAGTTCGCAGCCTAAACACCCAAACAGCGTTATTTGGGGCCCAAGTTGATGCCTCGACTTCAAAAGCACCAGCCAGCCTCCCTATGTCTTCACACAACCCGCAGCTCCACCACCAGATACTCCACCCCAATGTTACCAATACCCTCCATATACATATCCAAATCCCCCAGCTCCAGTTACCTCCCATTACCCATCAGCGGCTCAAGAAGTACCTCCCCCGGCCAATATAAATGCAACATATGCTCGCACTCATACCAACCCAATCTATGTGGATACGGCACGTATGACTCACCATTTGGAGGAATCCGAGCCTTTAGAAAAGGATAAACTAATTCAGACTCTAGCAGAGGAGTTGAAAAAGATAACCAATAGATTGCAAAGCGTTGAAGGCACCAAGGGAATAACGGGTCTAGATTATGAAGACCTATGCATACATCCGGATGTCGAATTACCGGAGGGAACTGTTTAATGGGACCGGTGATCCAAGGGACCATCTGAGATTGTATTGCAAAAATCTGGTAGGATGAGACGAAATGAGAAGATAAGGATGAAATTGTTCATGCGAAGTTTGACCGGTGAGGCTCTTAGCTGGTACGTGGAGCAGAATCCGAAGAAATGGTTTACCTAGGCAGAGATGGCAGCCGCCTTTGTGGAGCGTTTTGGGTTCAATACAGAAAATGCACTTGATTTGCATTACATCCAAAACCTTAAGAGGAATTCCACTGAGACTTTTAGAGAATTCGCAACTCGTTGGAGAACCGAGGCCACCAGAGTGCAAACCCCAATGGAGGAGTCGCAGATGAAGGATATTTTCAGGCGGACTTTGGACCCAAAAGTTTATGATAGATTGATGCTAGTCAGTGAAAAAAGTTTTGCAGAGATCATCAAGCTGGGAGAGAAGATTGAGGATGGTACCAAGGATGGTACCATTATCAATTTAAATGCATTGCAAGCGGCTAACAAAGCCTTGCAGTCTGGAGCTACTTCAGAAAGCCGCAAAAAGAAAGAAGTTGGCACCATTATGATGGCCCAAGGGCCAAAGAGTTATGTTTACAGGCCTCAGACTCTAGCCCCACACTACCAAATTCCAACCCCACATTACCAGTCCTCACCTTACCAGACTCCACCTCCACCATATCAAGCTCCATCATCACCTTATCAAGCTCCATCACCATACCAAAATCCCCATTCCTACCAAGCTCCATATCAAACTCCCCATCTGACCCATTTCCAAACACCTCCATCACATTACCAAGTCCCCACTTATCCCATTTATAGCACACAACCCTCTTATCCACAACCCTCTCACCCACGACCCTCTTCCTCACCAAGCCAAAGACCTAGGGCTCAATTTGAAAGGAGGACAACAAAAACCTATACCCCATTAGCCGAACCGATTGATCAACTGTATGTGAGACTGAAAGAAGCTGGTTACATTGAGCCTATTCCTGCACTCCCTGTCGATAGCCAAGCTAAGTGGTACGACCACAAAAAGGTATGTATGTATCACTCGGGCATGAAGGGGCACACTATAGAGTCCTGCAGATCATTGAAGGACAAAATACAAAAGTTGATTGGTACAAAGGTTATTCACCTTAAAGATCCGTCACCAAATGTAACAAGTAATCCTCTGCAAAATCACCAAGTGAATATGATTTCTTGTGATGAGGCTGAAGACTTGTTGAAAACTATTGAGGTGATCGAACACAAAGCAGGTTCTTCTTCAGACCCATCCATGACAGTGCAGGGACGTCCTCCATTCGAGGTTGAGGTAGCTACGCCAAGGCCTCCATTTACAGTGGAAAGAGCTGTTCCAACTTCGTACAAAATAGTACCTTGGAGCTACGAGGAAAATGCCCCACAGAGAACAAAGGTGTTAGAGGCAGATGCGGCACAAGGGGTGACGCGGTCTGGACGGGTATACACTCCTGACACTCTGGCTCAAGGGACCGACAAAGGAAAACAACCAGCGGTGGAAGTAAAAAATAATGGGATCTGGAAGAAGGTGCAAGCAAAGGAATACTCAGTGGTGGAATAGTTGAGCAAGACCTCGGCTCAAATTTTTATTTTGTCACTTCTGCAAAGCTCCGATAAACACCAAAAGGCTTTGATGAAGGTGTTAGGAGAAGCATACGTTCCTGCAAGCATATCTAGCAGTGAAGTGGCCCATATGGTGGGTCAAGTATTTGAAGCTCAGAAAATCTCATTCCATGAAGATGAATTTCCTGTGGAAGGCGTGACTCATAACAAAGCGATGCATATCATGGTGCAGCACTCAGACAAGTCGTCACCAAGGTATTGATTGACCCAGGTTCCGGCTTAAATATTTGCCCGTTGAACAATTTGACCTGGCTAGAAGTTGACCTTGCCCGAATCAAGCTATGGACGATGAATGTCAAAGCTTTTGATGGTTGACAAAGGGACACCGTGGGGGAAAGCAATCTGGATGTGCTGGTTGGCCCTTCCACATTCACAATAACATTCCAAGTAATGGATATCCCAGCCTCTTAAAAGTTGCTATTGGGATGCCCATGGATTTATGCTGCAGGAGTTGTGCCTTCAACTCTGCACCAATACTTGAAGTTTGAGTGGGAGCACCAAGAGGTCATGGTCCACGCGGATGAAAGTCGTCCCATCTATGCTGCTCCTGTTATCCCCGTCATTGAAGGAAAATGAGGTTTGGATGGAGAGAATTTCCACACCTTAGAACTTGTCGGTGTCTTCGAGGAAGGAAAGTGGTGGAGCGACAAGATTTTAAGTATGCTGTTGTGGTTGGGGTTTGAGCCAGGCAAGGGTGTTGGAGTCAAATTGCAAGGGATGTCGGAGCAGTTGCCAATGACAACACAAAAAACCACTTTTGGATTGGGATATCAGCCTACTGCAGAAGAGCTGGACAATTGGAGATATTCTTTGGGAAAGAAAAGTTTTTTGTTGCCAAACCCACTGCCTTCGCTTAAGCAAACCTTTATTTCTGATGGTTTTCTTGATATCAAGAGGGCATAGGAAGATTGATATCAAGCGGGCAGAGGAAGACGCCGTGCTGCTCAGTTTAAGGAACTTGTTTTTGGATGAGCCAAGTGATAACAGTTGCCATGCCATTATTAACGAGGAGGAAGGAGGGGCCCCACAACAAGAAGTAGGAAGGGGAGCCGTCAACTGGACAGTCACTCCATCCAGAGCTCGCCGTGCATCTGGTAGAATAAAAGGATTGGTCTTTCTATTGTTTCGAAATAAATATTTATTTTTGAAGTCATTAAATTTTCTTTTGAATATTATGTCAAACTTTTGACCAAAATTTTAAATCATTAAAATTATTTTCTTTTCATATATTTGATTCAATTTTATTTATTTTCAGCATATCTAATATCAAACGCGTTGAATCTAAGGCCATGGCTTGTAATGAAACTATACGACATAACACATGCAACTCACTAGAAGCCGAAGAAGATGAGGTACCTGTTGAAATTGTCAGGGAGGTAGAAGAGTTCGAAGACAAGCCCAAAGAAAATCTGACAGAGACCAATGTGATAACCCTAGAAGATGCAGAGACACCTAAAGAGACTCAAGTCAGCACTCATTTTCCAAAAGATGAGGTTGAGGAGTACATAGAGTTTCTGAAGGAATATAAAGACGTCTTCGCTTGGTCCTATGCTGATATGGCGGGGCTCAGCCATTCCATAGTAGCACATAGGTTGCCTACTAATCCAGCGTATCCTCCTGTCAAGCAAAAGATGAGAAAATACAAGCCTGACATGAGTCTGAAAATCAAAGCGGAAGTGGCTAAGCAGATCGATGCCGAAATCCTCAAAGTAGTAGAATATCCCACTTGGTTGGCCAATATCGTGCCAGTACCGAAGAAGGACGGAAATGTCAGAGTTTGTGTGGATTATAGGGATATCAACAAGGCCAGCCCTAAAGAAGATTTTCTGTTGCCAAACATCCACATACTTATTGATAACTGTGCCAAGCATGAGACACAATCGTTCGTGGATTGTTTCGCTGGCTATCATCAGGTCAAAATGCATGATGAGGATGCTGAGAAAATGCATTCCTTTCGCCATGGGGCATATATTGCTATAAGGTAATGCCATTCGGGTTGAAAAATTCTGGAGCCACCTACATGCGGGCCATGACCACCATCTTCCACGACATGATCCACAAGGAAATTGAGGTTTATGTGGATGATGTCCTCATTAAGTCAAAAAAAAGCTCAGATCATCTGGTAGACCTTAGAAAGTTCTTTGACAAATTGTGGAAGTACAATCTAAAGCTAAATCCAGCAAAGTGTGCATTTGGAGTTCCATCGGAAAAATTATTGGGATTTATCGTCAGCCGTCGGGGTATCGAGTTGGATCCAACCAAGATTAAGGACATCCAAGAGCTCCCACCGCCGAAGAGTAAGAAGGAAGTCATGAGCTTTTTAGGATGACTCAACTATATCAGTTGTTTCATTGCTCAGTCAATGGTTATTCGTGAGCCTATCTTCAAATTGCTGAAAAAAGATGCTGCTACAGAGTGGACTCCTGAATGTCAACAAGCTTTTGATAGAATCAAAGATTATCTATCGAAGCCTCTGGTTTTAGTCCCACCAGAACAAGGAAGACCTTTGCTCTTGTATTTGTCCGTGCTAGAAAATGCCTTTGGTTTTGGGACAACATGACGAGACAGGGAGAAAGGAGCAAGACATATACTATTTGAGCAAGAAGTTCACACCATATGAGGCTCGATATACATTACTGGAGAGGACGTGTTGCGCTTTGACTTGGGTTGCTCAGAAGCTAAGGCACTATTTTTCTGCTTACACGACTTATCTGATTTCCAGAATGGATCTGCTGAAGTATATCTTCCAAAAGCCCATGCCGACAGGGAAGCTGGCTAAATGGAAGATATTGCTAAGTTAGTTTGATATTGTCTATGCCACGCAGAAAGCGGTAAAAGGACAGGCTCTTACGGATCATTTGGCAGAAAATCCTGTGGATGAGGAGTATGAACCACTGAAGACATACTTTCCCGATGAGGAAGTAGCCTTCATAGGAGAAGATATTGCCGAAGNGATCATTTGGCAGAAAATCCTGTGGATGAGGAGTATGAACCACTGAAGACATACTTTCCCGATGAGGAAGTAGCCTTCATAGGAGAAGATATTGCCGAAGGGTATGATGGTTGGAGGTTATTCTTTGATGGAGCAGCAAACTTCAAAGGAGTAGGCATTGGAGCAGTGTTCGTATCAGAGACTGGTCAACATTACCCTGTATTAGCTAAGCTTCGATTCCTTTGTACTAACAACATGGCTGAGTATGAAGCTTGCATTTTGTGTATTCGACTAGCAGTCGACATGAACGTGCAGTTGTTACTGGTAATTGGAGACTCAGATTTACTGATGCATCAAGGAAGGGGAGAATGGGCAACAAAGAACACGAAGATCTTGCCCTATTTACATTGTGCAAGAATTATGTAAGAGGTTTGTCAAGATTGAGTTACAACATGTTCCCCGAGTACAAAGTGAATCTGCAGATGCTTTGGCTACATTGTCTTCGATGATCCAGCACCCTGATAAGAATTACATTGATCCCATTCATGTTCACATACATAAGCAACCGACTTATTGCTTTCATGTTGAGGAAGAACCAGACGGTGAACCATGGTATGCTGACATCAAAGGGTATTTGGAAGACGGGGCTTATCCTGAGCATGCTACAAGCTTCCAAAAATGCACGGTTTGGAGGCTTTCCTAAACGGAGAAATCCTTTATAGGAGGACCCTGGACTTGAGATTGCTAAGATGTGTGGATGCTAACGAGGCAACAAATTTGATTGAGGAAGTCCATGCCGGAACTTGTGGTCTTCACATGAATGGTTTCGTCTTGGCAAAGAAGATATTGAGAGCTGGCTATTTCTAGTTGACTATGGAGATGGACTGTATCATGTACGTGCGAAGATGTAATCGCTGTCAAACCCATGCAGATGTGATTCGAGATTCTCCCAACGAGCTTCATGCCACGAACTCGCCTTGGCCATTTTCAACTTGGGGAATGGATGTAATTGATCACATCGATCCTGCAATGTTTAATGGATAGATTCATTCTGGTTGCGATCGACTACTTCACTAAATGGGTTGAAGATACCTCTCACAAGTCCGTCACAAAGAAGGTGGTGACAGATTTTGTCCGCGACCATCTCATTTTCCCATTTGGGGTACTTGAATCTATTATTACTGACAATGACGCTAATCTAAATAGTGAATTGATGAGAACAACGTGTGAAAACTTCAAGATCAAGCACCACAATTCTACTACATATAGGCTGCAAATGAATGGAGCCGTGGAGGCTGCAAACAAGAACATCAAAACGATTTTGCGCAAGATGATTGACAACTACTGACACTGGCATGAGAAACTGCCCTTTTCTTTGTTGGGATATCGTACCACTCTCCGAACCTCTATTGGAGCTACGCCTTATATGTTGGTATATGGTAATGAGGCAGTGATACTAGCTGAGGTGGAAATTCCTTCTTTGAGAATCATTCAATAAGCAGAACTGAACGATGTAGAATTGGTGCAAAGTAGTTTTGAGAAACTAGCACTCATTGATGGAAAAAGGATAAATGCAGTCTGCCATGGTCAACTTTATCAGAACAGGATGATCAAGGCCTTTAACAAGAAAGTTCGGCCAAGACTTTTCACGCCTGGGCAATTGGTTTTGAAACAGATTTTTCCACACCAAGGTGAAGCTAAAGGCAAGTTCTCGCCTAACTGTAAAGGTCCTTACATAGTTCACCGAGTGCTGACAGGAGGAGCACTTATCCTAGCTGAGATGGATGGTGAAATCTGGCCCAAACCTATCAACTCAGACGCTGTTAAGAGATACTACATTTAGATTGAGATTTTTTTTTATTTTTGCTCTGCCTTTTAACCTGAACTACGTTGGACCTGATTCCCGTTTAAGAGGGATACGTAGGCATCCCTTTGGGACTCGGTCTATATCTTTATAAATTTTTCTTCTCCCCTTTCGTTAAAACGGGTCTCGGCGATTTTGTCATATTTTCTATGGTGATTCGGTTAACAAGCTGCAAACTGGGCAGAATTTTTGGGAGGACCTAAAAAATTCGCAACTCTATGTCATTTGCAAAGGATCTGGCATCATGTTCTACACCGGGCAGAAATTTTGAGAAGGATCCCAAAATTTCGTCAATACTAAGTCAAGACAAGGATTCTAATTTACAAAAGGATGTTGTATGGTTTTAAAATATGCCATGGCCCGTGATTAGACTCAATTTTTCTACATATTTCAAACATACTTTACTTTTACTTTTACTAAATTATTTTTTAAAAGTTCTCCTTTTTGTTTAAACTTTATGCCCGAGCGTATACCTGGACGGAGTTCAACAACAAGTGTCTAACGAATAGAAGAAGGCTACAGGATAGACACACAGATCAACCTCCCCTTTTCAAATTAATAATTTTCCTTTGAGCGCAAAAATAATGAAAATGCAAAAGGCAGAGATGGAGAACGTCTTGTCACAAGGAGACATAGAGCTAAGTCATTCTTCCTTATGCCCCTATTTATATCTTTCTATTTCATCATTTGAGCCCGTATTCACATTTTAAGCTATTACATGCATTCTCGAGCCCATGATATACATGAAATATGCATTCGAACCCGTCTACTTGCATTTGAGCCCGTATCTACATTTTTGAGCCCTTTATATGCGTCTTTCGAGCCCGTGATATACATGATATATGCATTCAAGCCCGTATTGCATATACATCTAAGCCCTTATTTGCATATCAAGCCCGTGGTATACATTTTATATATGCGTTTGAGCCCGTGGTATACATTTATATATGCATCTGAGCCCGTGGTATACGTTTTGATATATGCATCTGAGCCCGTATTTGCATATTGAGCCCGTGATATATGATATGCATTTTTGATATACATCGTAGCACTCGATTGCATATCAAGCCCGTGATATACATGGTATATGAATTTTTATATACACTTGAGCCCACATTTGCATATTGAGCCCTTGATATATATGAAAATATATACATTTAAGCTCGTATGTGCATATTGATATACATTTGAGCCCGTATTTGCATATTGAGCCCGTGATATATATGATAACATGCATTTTCATATACATTCGAGCCCGTATTTGCATATTGAGCCCGTGATATATAAGATAACATGCATTTTCATATACATTCGAGCCTGTATTTGCATATTGAGCACGTGATGCACGTGATATATGCATTTTGATATACATTTTGAGCCCGTTATTGCATTATGAGCCCTATGACTTATTTGCATTGATCCCGAATAAACCAGAGCTTTTGATTGGGTTATTGAGGCTCTCGATTAATTTACTTTCTTTGAATTAGCATTCTTCCACTCATCCGAAGGCGTCATGGTCTAAAGGCATCGTTTCATGGCCTGCGGACATCATGTCATGGCTTGAGGATTCACTTTCCAGCTTATCATGCTCCTAAGGCGTCATATTCTAAAGGCATCATCTTTCATGGCCTGCGGACATCATTTCATGGCCTAAGGATTTATTTATTATCATGCTTCTAAGGCGTCATAGTCTAAAGGCGTCATCTTTCATAGCCTGAGGACATCATTTCGTAGCTTAAGGAATTTATTTTGCGTATCATGGCCCAGGACATCATGGCTTAGATACCTCATCTCAAAGCAAACTTCCATCGTCTAAAGGGAACTTGCATCATGTTTAATCTTTTGCATCGGTTTATATTACAAAGTATTTGATGCATATGCTTTAATTGTTTGCTTACGCTAATGCCGAGGAATAATGAGCTACGAATGATAACGCCTTTCCTACTATTCTCTTAACTTATCCATAATTTTAAAACCTTATTCCCACCTATTTATTTTGTAATGCATTTTAAATGTTTTCGATTTGTGCTACCCCCATCCTTATCCCAGCTTCGTGTTGTCAATTTCTTAGGGATTTCGTTCATCCCTAAATCTAGAACTACACACGGCCTGATTCTCGTAAGACCCGAGATATGTAGGCGACTTGATACCAATGTCTCAGCCACAACATCCTCACAATTTCATTTTTCTTTCATCCATCCCCACTGAAATTTTTCTTCAGTCAGACAAAATTGGCCACTAGGTCAACGTTCTTTGCTCACCAACTCATCCTTCATTCCCGAGCAAAGAAGGGGCAATTGTTGACACCCAATTTTGACCTCCCCAAGCCTCGTGTAAGCTGCATATCAATATATATATATGTGTGTGTGTGTATTTTAAAATTATCTTTTTAACAAAATTATTTGACTTGAATTCGTAATATTTTTGCATTAATTAGCGTACATATTTGAATTTTTTTCATAATTACTTTAGATTATAAAACATCTTATTACTTTAATTTCAAGCTCCTATGTTT